>JBBPQN010000980.1:0-11106 GCA_038092575.1 Boletus subluridellus
TGCCTGGGGTGGATGATCATGCCAAGGTATTCTACCTCTTCAACTGCAAAGTTACATTTCTCCAGTTTGAGGTGGAGGTTAAGCTTGGTCATCCACTGGAGTACTCATTTGGTTCATTCCTCATGAACCTTCTTGTCCAGGGAGAATATCAGGAGGTCATCCATGTAGATCACTAATTATCCTTTCATGATTATATCTTGGAAGGAATTGTTCATGAATCATTGGAAGGTGGCAGGGGAGTTGGTCAGGCCAAAGAACATTATGGTGGGTTCAAAAAGACCTCTATGGGTAATGAATACAGCTTTCCATTGGTGACCATCTTTGATCCTAATGTTGTTATACCCCCATCTGACATTGAACTTGGTAAACACTTTGCATCTTTGACCTTGTCTACAAGATTGGAGATCAAGGGGAGAGCGTAGGTGTCACAGATGGTATGTTCATTGAGGTACCAGTAATCTTGGCAAGGTTGTAGGCCTCCATCTTTCTTTTTAACAAAGAAGAAGGGAGCTGCTTGGGGAGAGTTTGAAGGGCAAATCTTCCTGCATTTGAGGTTTTTATCTAAGAAATCCTCAGTGGCTTTCTTTTTGTCTGGAAACAAGGGGTAAAGCTTCCCTACTTTAGGGGTGAACAATTCATTCAGGTTGATCTTGTAATCATAGGGTCAGAAGGGGGGAATGTGATCAGTAGCCTCTTTTGAGAAGACCAAGGAGAATTGGGAATATTTGGGGGGAAGAGTGGGTTTCAGTTTGGCCTTTTCTGCAGCAATGGTGAGTTCCATGGTGGAGGTGAGTTTTTTGATGGTGGGAGATCCAAGAGGGATAATATATAATCCATATTGAAGGATTTGGTGGAACACCTGATTATTATTGGCTCAGGTGAGGAAGTCTGATTCTTTCTCCCAATCATTGTATTTGAAGAGGTGGGAGTTGATGATTCACATGGATATGCTTTGGAGAGGGGGTGGTTGGTTTTTGGTAGAAGAAGTTATGTCACTGGGTGTCTACAGAATACAAGAGGAAGAGGTCCTTTGACTGGTTGAGGGATTTTGAGAGGGCGAGAGTGCAGTTCTTCCAGTGGATGGTGGGATTGGCTTCCTTTAGCCAAGGCAGCCCAAGGATGATGTTGTCCTTTCCAAGGTTCATGATGTGGAATAGGACTTTCATGGCTACTCCCTCAATGTTGACAAAGAGGGTGGTTGATAAATGGATCAGCCCCTTTTTGTTGGGGGAGTTATCAGTGTTCCTAGTGATGAGAGGCTGAGTGAGTTTCTTGGTAGGGAGGCAGTGTTTTTAAACAAATCTCCAGTCAATGCAGGAGATGCTGGCCCCACTATCAATGAGGGCAGGGGTGTTGACAGCTTTCATGGTGTGTGAGGGTTCTATGAGCTGAATGGAGGTTTTCATAGAGGTGGTAGTTTGTACAGTTACAGGGGCACACATTATAAAAGGGAAGACTTGTGTCAAAGGGGTCTTCCCACTTAAAAATCCTTAGAGAAAGAAACTCAAGCCAACATGGGTTTCTTGTCCTCATCATCCTTGGCTTCCTTCAGCACTGGAATTTCTTCCTTGGCTATGGCTTTCACCTTCTTTTGTGGATTTGCTTTGGGGGTGGAGGGGAAAGCAGAGCATTGGGTGGACAGGTGTCCAGGTTTGCAGCATCTGAAACAAAGTCCTTTCTCAATACACTTCTTTTTCTCCTCAGGAGTGAGTTTTCCTACATGGACCATGTCAACATCCATGGCATTGGGGTCATGAGCTTTAGTAGAGATAGAGGGTGAGGAAAAGGTGTTGAATATCTGTTGACTGGATTGATTTGGAAGTGAACAGTTTTCTTGTACCAGTCATCAATGGTGTTGGGGACATTGTCCATGCCCATAACTTTCTGCACTAGATAGTTAGGGATGCTGGCAGAGAAGTAGCCAATCAAGATGTTGTTCATGGTGATCTTTGCTAAGAAAGCCTTATTTTTAAACTTGGCTTTGTAGTGGTTCAGTGTGGGAGAGAAGGAGGAGTCACCCTTCTCCCATGATATGCATGTCATAGAGAGCCAAGCAATAGTGTTGTTGACTATGTCATCATGTTTGAAGGCTTTCCTGAACTGGTCAAGGAAATTGGCAAGGTTCCTAGGAAGGGGGAGTGGTCTCCAAGGACAGCAAGGCAGAAGATAGCAGCCCAGGTGATGGCTGAGCCTTTGGTCATGTGTGAGAGGGCAAAGGCTACTTTCTTGGTGTTGGTGTTGTAGACTTCTTTGTTGATGATGAGGTAGACATGTACTGTGTCTAGCCATTGGACAGTGGTCTTGTAAGATCCATCAAAGGGTTCGGGAGCTCCAAGGCAGAGTTCTACCAGTTTGTGGGACATGGTGGGGTTCTGGAGAGGGAATGGTGGTAAGGAGGATCTGGATGGAAAGGAGAAAACGCCTGGTTGGTTTGGGACGTTTGGGAGGCAGGAAAAGACTGGAGAAACTGTTATGGTGGTTGGAGATGGGGGTATGGGGGCATGAGGGAGGGTCAGGGACCTAGAGAGTTCATGAGAGAGGTCTAGCTCTTGCTGATGTTCATGGTCAGAGGCAACAGGGACGTCTGAGTTGTATTCCTCTTCTTCTTCTCAGATCCTTTATCTTCATGAGAGGATTCACAGGTGGGTTCAGGGATGGCTGGCATGGTCTGGACCAGCTAGGCTTCACTAGGGATCTGTGGTGGGAAATGGTGGGTGACTACAGCAAAGATAGTGCCATAAAGGCAATCTTGATCTTTTGTTATGCTTGGCTTGGGTAGAGGTGAGTGTAGACTTCTATGACAAAGGTTAGCTAAGGTTCAAGGGTAGAGGCAACACGAAGAGCCTCAAGAAGTTAAAAGGTTCTAAGTGGTTGAGTGCACACTCAATAGTAGTGCAAAGACTAATTAAAAGGAGTTCAAGTACTAGACATCTAGTATTGGAGTTCAGATGATGGTGGATGAAGTAGATCAAGATTGAGAAAAGTATAAATGTACAGAAGTGGAATTCATATACCCCCTATCCTCAGCAATGAGTAAGCAATGGAAACAACTAGAAAGTAATGGAAGATTCTAGAAATACAACCTGTGGAACTTGGTGGAAGCTGTTAGGACTGTGCCAGAACTCCTGAGGGTAACTCCAGAGAAGTGGAGTTTGGAGGGGTTGAGACATTGGCTTCACCTTGTGTGGTGTGCCCTTGCTGATTTACAGTGTCTCGGATTTTGGAGCAGGAGCAGAGAAAGAGGGTGACTCAGAGGATTTGGAGTCTGTGTCAAAGTTGATATCAGAACTAAGTAAATACAGGAGTTTAGAGGACTATATATATGTTGGAGATACATAGCATTAGTAACAGAGGTATAGTGGATTGGTAAGTAGATCGGTAACCAGAGGGGAAGTGGAGCCAGAGCTGTGCATCTATGCGAGACACAGGATCGGAGGGGTACAGAGGGCGGAGCTAGTATATAAGGAGAATGGAATGTAAGTATTGTAAGTAATCTACACAAGTCCAAAGGTTTAGGAGTTGCGTCTCAAAGAGAATGCACCGGAGTTCGTATGTAACAGGTCGGAGGTGGTTCCAGAGGCCAGAGGTATGGTATATGACAATCAGTAGATGAGTTTGAGAATGCCATGGGGCAACACCTTAGACAAATGTTAGGAGGACATAGTAGATAAGTAATATACAGCTTACCTTTCTTTTGTTCTGACATTTTCAAGTGTTGTTGATGTGAAATTGATAGTTATCCAGCTTATATTGGAGCCAGGAGATAAATAACTAGCAGAATATCATCCTGTTGCAGCATAGTGTTAATAACAAAGTACAGCAGAGCAAAAGCAAATACCACATACAGTTTCAATGTGTTGTGAGGATCATCATATCAGCCCTCATCTATACTTTCATTGAGCAGCTCCTCAAACTCTGAAGCAAATTGGCATCACAATTGGGACCATGTTATCTCTGGCATAATATTATTCTTGCTATACATCCATTGGTATTGGATAAAATCACTGAGGAATGGATCAAGCACCTGATGTAGCATAGTTTGTGCATTTGCAATTCTGAAGTTCTCCATGTCAAGGTTACTTTGGGTGATCATTCCAGGAAACAACTAAAAATCATTGTCAGCAAACATGAGGATAATAATATTACATATGTACATCTAAACTTCTCAACTATTTTGACATAGTAAGATAAAATTAGCTGTGGGTTGGGGTTTGAGTGCCAGATCTTTAACCAAAGAATATGTTCAGAAAATGGCTTGATTCCACTGTATAGCACAAGCCCAAAACAGAGCTATTTGTTGTGCTGTTCAATGGCCCAGATGTCATTAACTCCCACAGTCCACAAGCAATGCCACCAGAGCCAGTTGGTTTTATACTGCTTTACCAGATAAGGTTCAAAACATGCAAAGTATTTACACATTACCCTTCTAGCCTTACAGTGAGCCACATTAATATAATAAAACATGCCTCTTGACCCAAAACCACTACCATCCCCCATGGAAACATCTCTCCCTCCCAAGTATCAATGCTCCATAGACT
The DNA here is from genome assembly GCA_038092575.1 of Boletus subluridellus. NCBI lineage: Eukaryota > Fungi > Basidiomycota > Agaricomycetes > Boletales > Boletaceae > Boletus > Boletus subluridellus. The sequence continues at coordinate 4,539 of JBBPQN010000980.1, forward strand.
CCCCATGTCCCATTCTCCTCTCTGACATTAGTAAACAATACCATGCCTTCCACAAGGGCACTTTTCATGCTTATTACACTCCTCCTGCCTTCCCTGAACTTGTACTATGTCACTTTGCTGCCCACCCCCCCAAGTGGTCCTGGACCACAAAGGCTGGCCCCAACAAAGGGAAGACCTTTTCAGTCCCACCTTTCCCACCTCCTGTGAAAAGGAATCCAGCCAGGCTGTCTGATGGGCTGTTTCACTCTTCTATTCCTTCAAGATTCACTTGACATCTCAGATGATCAATCCCAATTTGGGGCAGGTCTTAGTCAACATTGTGTGCTTATATCAAAGCAACATGCTTGTACACCTTCATGGACAGCTAGTATCCCCCCCAGCAATCACCACCTTCCCCTCCAAACCTTCTGCCCCATCAAAAAAAAAACCCCCACATCCAATCCTATGCCCAAATCAAAAGCTCCCATATGAAGACAGCAAAGCTCTGAGTAAAAGTCACAGGACTACATAATAAGCTGAGAGATTTCAAATGAAACCTTATGGCATTCTCACCTGATCCACCCTTTCCTCACACTGTGCCCATAGTAGTATCTCAGGACCCCCCACATCCCTTTCATTTTCCATCATGATTGTACTGGACCACATAGCCCACCATATCTACCCCTGGCTCCAGGCAGTGCTGGACCACCCCCACTGCCCCAATATCCTTATCAACCATATTGACTCCTCTATGATTTCCATAACCAAGTGCTCTCTGCCAAATGAAGTGCAGCAGGCAATCCAAGTCCAACCACAGTGAGGGTCACCAGTATATCTTGGCTTTGATAACAACAGAGATCTATATGTCACCCCCTACCTCCACAACACCATCCTGCCAACCATCACCCTTGCTGTTACAGTACCTATATTATATCCTAAGGTCATAGCCATAAGAGCATAGGCCTCTCACATGTGGAAAGAAGAATGACCCAAAGCATGGTTGGAAGATGAAAAGGAAAGAAAATCCATAATATTACCCCCTTTATAAGAAAGAGATTCTGACTCTTCCACAGCTTCTTCCTTGATCTCTCTAATCCCTGCTGGACTGGTCTGTCTCATTGATCTCATAGTTAGTAGGGTTGTGGTCCCAGTTGACCGACTCATTCTCCCCAAAGATGTAGCTGTTGGTGATGTGTCCAACCTCTCTACAGAGAGCACAGATTTGATAGGGGCATCTAGCCTGTATGTGGCCAGGAGTGGCCATGTTGCAGAAGGAGCAGATATATTGGTTACAGTTGATCTAGAAGTGGTTGGGACTGTAACATTCATAGCAGTGGAGGCAGCAGTGGGGAGGAACATGAGTTTGGGAAGGGTATTGGGCCACCAATGGAGTGGCAGCAGGGGTGACATCACAGGCAATGGTGGAGATGGTGGAGAGGACAGGGGTATTGGGCCAATGGGGGGAGGCTGAGCAAGCTGGATTTGCATTCTGGAAAGATCCTGAACCCACTGAAAGGTCCAATGAGATGAGGGTGGTGATCCCAAGTCCAAGTCATCATCATTCATCCTGAGAGAAGTGGGTGTGATGAGTCCTTCTAAGGACAGGGTGAGTGGACATTCTCAACATAGGGGCTGGCATCCCCTCATCAACACTGATCTAAAAGGACTTGAGGGGCTTGGATCTAGTGGTCCTGGAGGGGATCCTTGTCTGGTGGCAATGTTGGATAGGACAGGTATGGGAGTGGAAGTGGGGGATGGGAATTGTGAATGATTGCTGATCCCATTATGGGTGGCTTCATGTTTGCTAGGATGGGAAAAGGGGGCAGTGGAAATGTTGAGATGATTTTTGAAGAAGTAAATCTCCCTTTCCAACTCTGACATGAAGAGGACAAGGGGGTAAAGGATGGGGGATATGGTAAGAGGGGAAAGTGAATCTAGAATGGCACTGAATTCCTGTTTCCAGAGGAGGTCCAAGGTGAGGGCTCTGGCTCTGGCTCTGGCTCCATTCAAGGCTGCAGTGCATATAGGGGGCTGGTTATCCATGATGAGATGGATTATTATATACCTCACTGTGGCATATACTTTGTATTACAAGCCTGGTTAGGATGACAAGATCATAATTGTAGATGAAAGTGCAGTTTCTTTTCATGAGGAGGGTGGCGATGGAATTTTTGAGAATAGAGGCATAGAAGATCCAACAGTGAGGAATGGAGAGACAGTTGCAGTGGATGGGAGAAGTCTGGATAATAGCCATCACAATATAAGAGGATGGGATTTAGGTAGAATTGGGGAGAAGTTCTTGATGTAATGAGCTTTATAAGTTTGAATAACTGTTTGTGAGTGTTTAAAACTTCCTCTGGGTTTCCATGTGTTCTTTGCTGCAAAATACCCTTTCCATGAGGTCAGGTATTGTCTTCTGCCTCATGTCCTGCTGTGTGAGAGAATTTTGTCAATTTCATACTCCTCTTCTCCACTGATAAGATCAGGTGGGGGGTTGGAGTAATTGGAGCCATGTTCTGCCATCTCTCAATAGAACAATAAGAGGGAGGGAGGCATGAAAGACATCATGTATCTTTCAGGTTCCAGGGAGGTAGAGATGGAATACCACAGGGGAAATGATCTGGGAGATTTCAAATGGTCCTTTTTATCTGGATGCAAGCCATCTAGAGGAGTAGTGAAGGCAGAGGAGATGCATTCCTTCATGCTTCTTTGCACCTTCTCATATGCAGCTATTGCCTCCAATCAGGCTTCTCTGAGTATTTCCAACTGTTTTCCTAGAGCAGGAAGGAACATCTTTCCAATTAAAGCCTAAGAACAGGGTTCATACCCCATTATAGGAGAAAATGGAGATTTGTTAGTGATGGAATGGATGGTGGGATTGTGGGAAAACTCAGCCATGGGGAGTAGTTCTGCCCATCCCTTTGGGTGTCCATCACAGAAGATGCAGAGATATATCTCTAATTCTTGGTTGACTCATTCTATTCCATCATTAGTTTTGAGGTGGTATGCAGTAGAGAGGGTGAAATCATATTTGAGGAGTTGGGCCAGTTCTCATGTGAAGGCAGATGTGAATTGAGGACCTCAATTGGAGATGCATCTGTCATGTAATCCAAAGTGGTGGAAAATGGTTTTAAAGAAAAGAAAGGCCACATCTGTGGCATCAATAGTTTTGTGGCAAGGGGTGTAAATTACCCCCTTTGTAAGGCCATAACTGAGTCAAAGCCAAGGGATGGAGGGAGATCCATGATGAGATCTATAGAGATGTGGAAGGGGTGGGCAGTGTCGGAAGGTAAAGGGGTCAATAATAGGATGGATGGGTAGGTTTTGACCTTGTGGACTTGACAGGAAGTACAACCCAAGATAAAGCAGTGAATGAATGTGGTAAGGCTCATGATGAGGAAGAGCAGACACTGGGCCCATCTGCATACCTGGAAGATGGTGGAAGGTGAGGTCAAAGTTCTGTAGCAATATTAACCAGCATGCTTGGTGGTAGGACAGTTTCCTTGGTTGTTTGATGTAAGGTGTTGATGGTCAGTGAGAATCATAATGGGGTGAGAGGTGCCAAGGAGGTAGTAATGCCATTCCTCAAGGGCATGTATGTCAGCAAGCAATCCTTGGTCATAAATATTGTAGTTCCTCTCTGCTGGGGAGAGAGTTTGGGAAAGATAGGCACATGGATGTAGATCACCATTGGTGTCCTTCTACATAAGGATGGTACTAGTAGTGGTTAGGAATGTGTCAGTCATGACCAAGAAGTGGAAGAGTACATTGGGGAATCATAGCCAGGTGTTTAGTGAAAGCATCTTTGATAGCAAGGAAGGCATTTTGGTGAGGGGTGTCTAAAGCCTGGGGGGTGTTCTTCTTTGTTAATTCAATACAAAGGTGAGTGAGGGCAGAAAAGTCTAGGATAAACTTTCTATAGAAATTACAGAATCCTCTGAATGACCTGACTGCTTTAACAGATGATGGGGGTTTCCAGTTGTCCATGGCACTTAGCTTGACAGGGTCCATTTTTATCTGCCACCCCTGTACAATCATCCCCAAATACTCCACCTTGTTGACATCAAAAGAACACTTTTTGAGTTTAAGGAGTAACTTGTATTCTTGTAGTTGTTTTAGGACTCATTTTGTACATTCTTCATTGACAGTGGAGGAGGAGGGATGGATGGGGATGTCATCCATATATATAATCAGCCATCCTTCCACCATCATGTTTCCAAAAAGATGATCTAGGAGGGCCTGGAAGGTGGCTGGCAAGTTACATAGGTCAAAGAACATGAGCATCAGTTTGAAGAGGCCAAAGGGGGTGATGAAGGTGGCTTTCCATTGGTCTTTGGATTTGATGAGCACATTGTTGTAGTCCCATCCAATATCCATCTTGGTAAAAAGGCAGAAGCCTTTTAATTTATTCATAAGTTTGGTTATGAGGAGAAGAGGGTAGGCATTCTTAACAGTGTGCTCATTGAGGTATCAGTAATCCTGGCAGGGATGAACTGATCTGTCCTTCTTTGGGATGAAAAAGAGGGGGAAGCTTGTGGTGATTTCAAAGGTACAATTTTACCAGATTTGACATGTTTGTTGACAAATGCATGGCAAGTGTCAAGTTCCTTTGGGTTAAGAGGATAGGCCTTGGAGACTTTTGGGAAAAAGCTATCCTTGAGATCAATAGTGTGATCAAAAGATGAAGAGGGGGGTAACTTATTGATGGTCTTTTTCTCAAACACATCCTGGAAGAAAGCATATTGGGATGGAGGTCTTTTCTCCATCTTCTCTGCCTTTGAGGTGATTTCCATTGCAATGGTGGTTTTGTAGATCATTATGGAGCAATTGAGTTGTTTCTTCCAAAGGTAGGTGATGCAGAGATTTGGGTCTACTCCAATATAACAGATGATATATCATTGGATGATGGCCTCTGGGGAGTTGTGGCAAGGGATAGATAGACAATCAGAGATGGTGACCTTATCCATTTCCCAATTGATGATGGGATTGAGGTCTCAGAGCCAAGGGAGTATTAGAATGGCATTTTTTGATCCCACAGTTGATTACCATGAGTTTTTGTTCTTCTTCTATTTCCCCTACTTGGAGAGTAAAGGATACCTAATATTGAATAATCCCTTCTATGTTGGTAAATCTGTCTATATTATGGGCTTTTAGCAGTTTTGGAAGTTAGATGGTAGGAATATCCAAATGCCAGCCCTCCTCTCCACATGGAAACAATAGAACATAATGAAGAGGAAGATAGGATGGATGGAGATTGCTGATGTGGCACAAACCACCACCTTGGAGGCAAAATACAATATCACGATGTGCCCTGACATTCTCAGAACCATTACCAGGTACAATCGCAGCAATTTCATCCATAGTTGGAAGATTGTAGCATCTGGGATCATTGCCTTGTTGGAAATGCAAGTGCATATGAACATCTATATGTTATTCAGGAGGTTTTGCCTAAACAAAAATATTGTAAGGCCAATTGTAAAACAAAATAAATAAATAAATTCTCACTAGCATAACATCATAGGCCTGCTTGTAAAGTGGAGCATATGAATGAACCTCTCTAAGGGTAGTGTGGAGATCCAGCAATATAGTACCATCCAGATTGTTATGCTGAGTAACAATGGAACACCAGCGAGTAGTTGGAGTTTGTCCTAGAGCACTCTAAAGCCTAATAGAGTGTACACCAGCCCACTATGCTGAGCATTGAGTAATGGCTTGCACCAGAGTAACAAGCAGGAAGCAAAAGAGTAAGCACAAGAGCTGGCGAGGGAAGTGAGCCAGCAGTGAACTCCAAGATACTGTACACAGTAGATTGTGTAGGTTTAAGTTATGTAAAGAGACGTTACAGGCAGAGACCAAATATATATACTACCTGGAGTCAGTTTAGGGCAGGTGAGTTGGAGTTGGAAATTAACATAAGGGGAGGCACTATTGTGATGGTTAGGTAAGAAATGTGTCACATATAACAAGCACATGACATGGAAGGCAGTGTCCTTGGGAAGGATAGGAATGAATGAAAATGGAATGGGAGGAATCAGAATGGAGAGAATCAGAATGGGAGAAATAGGATCAGAAAGGGGCAGTGTCCTCAGAGAGGAATGGAATGGTGAGGCTGTCCTTGGAGGCAGTGTCTGGCACTGCATAGTCCTATAAGGATGTGATGATGTTGTCCCACAGGGAAGACCCTGGGTAGTCCAAAGGAATAACGGGGAAAAATTAAGGGGGGGTGCCGTTACCTGTAACACAGATTAGGATTCCGTTGGACATGTCTATCAGTTGCATCTTGAGGATCATAGATGTAAAGCTGAGCATAGCTTGGCTGCTGATCCTCTGGTGGAATGAGAGCTCCCATGAGATGGTGAAGAGTGCCATAAATATGAAAAGAAGCAGGTCCAGAGCCTTGTACAGTTGTATTATCCACACTGACTCCCAAAGAGGTGAATGCTAGGGTATTATTGTATTGGCAAATCTTTTTTTTAAAGCCTCTTCAATCTTGAGGATCATCAAATAAATCCTGGAGACTACATGGCCATGGTTGTATTCTTGGAAGATTGACTGACCCTGAAGGCAGCACATTCCAAAGTGAGGATTA
>JBBPQN010000981.1:0-11105 GCA_038092575.1 Boletus subluridellus
CTCATCATTCAGCTCCTCAAAATTTAGCCCAAGTTTCCATATAAGCATGGCCAAAATGCAAATAATAGGCCTGATATATGCTTTCATGGTTTCCTTGCTGGCATGTCTTTGAAATGGAGTATTTGATATTCCACTAAAAAAATCATTGTTGGTTCATCAATTAAAAGTTCATAAAAACAATAACACTCAACTGCTTGATTGGATTAGGAGAATTGATTCTTTGAAGTACCAGCTCACTTGTGATATCAAAATAGCGCTTGACAGCTTGGGGTAAATTCATCAACCCTGCCTCATGTGCTTGTGGTAAAGCAACAAGCTGTCTAAGCTTCCTTGCTGGCACATCTCCAATCTGCAAAGCAATAAGTTGTCTAGACTTGCTTATTAATATAGTAACTTTACAATGAATTATTTTATTTGGATGTCAATAGTTATTGAATCACTAAATAATGGATTAAGAGTATCCTACAATAACTATACACCCATTTAAAACTTTAAAAGGTGAAATATAATAAAGACAATATAAAATTAATACTTGAAGGAAAATTTGCTAACATTTTATTAATAAGATAATGTTCATTGCTTAAAATATTTATAAAATATAACTATAATTTTCAATCTCTTTTTAATATCTATGTATGTATTGATATAGGAAGTGTTGTAATTAAACTCTATCTATACAATGTAATATTACTATTAGTGAATTGCTGCTAGTTAATTGCAATTTTAATATGACTAAATTTATTTGAATACTTAACTTTTGGACATTTAATTAGCTATAGATAGATTCAAACTATTAATTTAACTTTGAAAAATTGAAAAGGATACAAAGCTTGAATATTTGTTTAGTTACAAACAAAACTTAAAATAATAATATAACAATTATAGATATCTATATATATTATAAATTCTTATAAAAACAAATTCTTATTAGTTAATAACATCAGATAAATAACTTGAAAACTAATTTATATTATATTATATATAGTACTTAATAGTCCAAAATATTATTAAATGTGGAGTTTATTTATATCTTTATCTTAAATATTTTATGATATATTGGAGCCATAAATATATCATCTCTAGTTGTGATCATAATAATTAATTTGAATTAACAGATATTTTAGAAACAGAATCTCAGTATATACAAAATTCTCCATTAGCATTAGCTATAGGTAGATTCAATATAATAGTATTAATAAAATTTCTTGATATAATTTTTATATATAACTTATTTTTTATCCAAAATTACAAGTATAGAGATTCAATAGATTCAATTATTGTAAATCTCTCCATATTGTTCTGGTATACATATATCATCAAAATGGTGCTTGTTCATGCTTACTTATATCCTAATCATGGTTTACATAATAATAAGTACAAAAATATGCACATCAAAGGGAGGTTGAAATATAGTATATCACAATATAATATAATTATAGATAATGTATATGAGTCTGCCTATAAGATGTAACTCAGCTGCCATATTTCAAACTAATGTTGATAAATTTGATTGATATATTAAATCAGTCATGATTGGGATATACAATTTGTATATCTGATATATAACTAGTAATCACTTGGTACCAGATGCACCTAACAGACTTTCATGATATTTTTGCATCTACTTGTGTAGCAAGCTATATGAATGGCTGGATAATCTATGCAACATATATGTATAGGTAGATAAGTCCTTTGTAGAAGCATACAGATACTATATTACGCTCTCAATAGTATATTATTATGTATGTACATCAGTATTGGCACAGTCAATAATCCAAATATTTAATTGCACATCTATCAAGTTGTCTTGTACAATGTATGTCAATGCATTACTTACATGTACAAAAATAACATCATTCTTATTGTATAATAGTATGGATGGTAGATTGTGCACTCCATGATTATTATGGAGTACACAAGTCATACAATCCTACACAATAAGTTATGTAGCCATTAGATAGTATACATTTTGCACACTTTATGGAATTTTTATTTACTATGCCAACTTGATCTAATCATGTCTCATGGAAAGGTTCCCATAGATCACAAAGATGGCATATTCATTTGTATCCAGCATCAAGGAAAGATTTCATTCATTGTTGGAGATGCTTGTCCTGACTTATTTATTAATATACAATGTGATTGATTGCATAGTAAATATTATAGACATATAATATCTGTATGTACAATATGAATACAATACTACTATTATATGTTATAGCAATCCAGACTATATAATTTATGCAAGAAAACCACCATTTTTAAATACAAGTCAACACAATATCATGTCCATCATGTAATACCCTTTGTGTATTCTAATATATATGCTCAACTATCGTATGTGTAACTCCAATTTATCTCAATCTCAACATCATCAAACAAGAACTATTTGTAGATTGAACTATATGTTTGTAAAGACAGGTAGGTGTTGTGAGCAATTATATCATTGCAATAACTAAACAATGCTAATTCTCCACAGATATCATTGTCAAGACCCAACTCACTTGTTCAAAGGGAGCCAGAGACAATATATATAACATGTCCTATCATGGCAAAGGAAATATTTGCAATCAGAGAGTGATATTTCAAAAAGGTCCAGGCCCATCTTGTAGGGTTCTGTAGATTGCTTGGTTATTACCAAGATCAAGCACCATGAGAGGCTCACTAACACTCTATTGGATATCTATCAGTATTGGATAATCTTGATGGAATTGATGAGAATAGGAAATAAGACATTGTGATGCAATACTGCCAAGATAAAATATAACACAGCACCATTTTGATAGTATGTGCTAGAACAACATAGAGAAATATACAATAATTATATCTATTGAATCTCTATACTTGTGATTTAAGATAAAGATAAATTGCATACAAAAATCACAGCAAGAAATTTGAATCTCTGATAAGATGCATTAATATAATTTGTTATAAATATATATAAGTATTTATCATTGGAAGAAAATGAAAATATATTGTTATTTATTGGTCTGTCTTTTGTTTTTAATGAAACAAGTATTCAAATTTTTTTAACAGTGATGGTAGAAATTTATATATTGCTAATGCAAGTGGAAATTTTATGTGTCTTGATATTTTGTGTCTACAATATCCATTAGTTTCATATCAATTTCAATCATCAGTATTATAAATCAGAATTATATAATAATAACTCCAATATATAATAAATATGTGAGATCACAATAAAATTACATCTTAAAAGTATAAAATAAACAAATTTTGAAGGTGATTAAATTTAGATTATTGAATAAAACTAAAAAAAATCTAAACATGTATAATATTATTAAAAAAAAGTTGGTTGTTTTATTTTATTTTTAAATATCAATATATTTGATCCATCTTATTCAATTATTATTATTAGTTTTATAACAGTATATAAAAAAGCACCAATATTTAGAATCAAATTAATTGTAATATTACTACTCAACAGTTGTTTTTAATGAGATATACAAATTCAGAGTTCAAATAACAAGTTCTAAATATGTAAATAATGTTATAATTTAACATTTACTAGATGGTGCTGGAGTGAAGAATCATGTACTCATGAGAAATGTCAATATATAGAGAAGAAGGTTCAAAATTATAACATTCTGAACTAATTCCAACTTCTCAACTCTTGCTTCCTTTAAAATAGGGTTTAATAAATTAAGAAATAATAGAAATAGAAATAATTACAGTAATGAATTTATTAACACCAAAACCTAAGTGTCCAAAAGTTGAGTGATCAAATAAACCCAGTTGTATTAGAATCACAATTGACTAGGAGGATTCACTAACACAAAATTTACACTTTACTGACTGGATTTCAGTTCCTCTGCTTCCTATATTGATAAATAAATATTTAAAACTATTTACAATTATACTTATATTTTATTAATATTCTAAATTTTATACTTCTTATATTGAAAATATTTTGAGAAAATGAAAGGGAAAGTATCTTATTAGAAAATCAAAATCAAGTATTAATTATATATTATGTTAATTACATTCCAATTTCAAGGTCTTAAAGAATGTACTGGTATGCCAGGGTCAGCTCTTCCAGTGCAGTGCACCCCTTTACAAACCACTAGTGCACATTCCAATTACTCAGAACCAGTGGCCCCTTTTATGAGGGGGCATGCACTTTATTGCAAGACATTCAGTCTTGACACCAGATGCCTATAGCGAGCTTGACAGCCCACCATCTGCAATTGCTACCAGCTTCCACCTACATGAGGCAGGGGACAGCCCTTCTACATGGTACAAGAGGATGATAGGGAGAGTGTGGCACAATATCCAATAGCTTGGATGCAGTAGCCAACTTAACAGCTGTCCACACACTGTCCACAACATACATTCCAAGCTGAAATCTAAGAAAGAATTCTCAGCCCATCTGACAATGGTATATGTGTCAAGATGCAGGAAGGAAGGAGCAGCATGGCAATCCACTTTCACACTGACCAAATATGTACAAACATGTTTGCTAATCAATCAATGACAATTTATGGCATAGCATTTCCCCTTATAAATATTGTTGTCCCATAGTGTGCCTGCATCCCTGGCCTGGAAGCCATCAATTTCTCCTTACTCACTTGCTGAGAGCCCAGTGAATAATCACCATTGTAAAAATCTATCTCTATCATATGTACGCAAATTTGTTCCACAATATAACTTATCAGCCACCAATTATCTTATGTAGTGGGTTATAAGGGGCATTCAATTTTGACACAATTTATTTTTGCTATGCAGGGTTTTAAGCATTCACACAATCACCACAGATTAGATGCTTTCTTCCCACATCATATTCAGGAGCTCTATGATGGTCACCATTCATATCTGTCATTCAACATCAACTGTGGTTGCAACATGCCTCTCTGATAGTGAAATCATGACATCCTTTAATTTCATGAATTTAGAATCTGCCTGTGATACCTGGATCTTTTGGATCCAGAAATTCAAGGAGTATGTCTTTGTGATGCAGTGGGGTATGAAAGCAGCTTAGTCTCCAGATGAGCATAGGTAAGCAGCATGAAGTTATCATATTGCTCATTCAGCTTTGCTCCCTTTTCACACTTTTACCATTGCACCCATCCACCACTCCCAAACCTTATCATTAGTGTCTTGCAGCTCTATGCTCCATAGCTCTCCATTCCACTTTCATTGCATGTATTGCTCTGTGCATACTCAATCAGAAATATATCTGACTCCTTCTTCATCACCCTGCCCTAAAGTGCCATCCAGTAAATTGCTCAAAATTCAGTGATAATCATTAATCAAGTTGCTCCATCCTCTCCTCCTCCTCCCCCCAACTAAGTATCAATGTTTTACTATACAGAATGAGGTTCTGGCAATGTTGCAGATGCTGGATGGATCTAATACACAGAATACAAGAATGAATGCACTTTGCTATAGGTCTATATGTAATCTTCAGCACAAATGGTTTTTTTCTTGACAATCCTGCACTCCAACTACTAATTGCAAGTCCCATAATGGCATTACAATGTTTAGCATTGACTGTAATGGAAGCTTTTCCAAACCACCCCAGTGACCAATGCATCAATGCTGGAATGCTCATTGATTGCAGTGTTCAAGACAAAGATCACTTGTATAGGAGTATCAAGCAAGATTACCAGTCATTTATGTAGGTCCGTTCTATGGGCAATCCTCAGCAAGGGGTCTTTGTGTATGTAGCTCTTTGTAACTCCAATAATTTCCCACCTGTGTTATTGCAAAAAACACCAGGACTCATGCTTTCATTCAAGCATTTGAGGTGGAAATTCAAGTTTTGTGACACTAGTCCAATTAAGTACACTGGTTGGATGCAGAGTAATCTCATTCACTGTCTCTAGCAGCCTCCTTCAGCTGGAACCTTCTTTCCCCACACAGATTTTCACAGTAATCAGCATTTGGCCCCTACAACCACTAGAACATCAAGCTCAGACCACTAACATCACACTGATATTTCAAGCAGAAGGTACAAAAATATTTTTTGATGCATAGAGAATGGCACAATTGCAAAATTGCACTATGCCCCCCATGTTGGAAATGGGCTGTGGACCAAGTCTGCTGCATTTAAGCAGCCTGAGTTTCTGAAGAGAGACCTTCAGCAAGGACATGCCTGCTTAACATAAATGAAATTCAGTACAGAGATGCACAGACATATCTACTTGCCCTCTTTCTGGTGATTTTTCATTTTCATCACCATCAGGAACATGCCCTGCAACTCTACAAAAGCAGGATAGTATCCATGGCAGAACATGTCTGGCAATGTACTACTTAACTTGCGAAGCAGCCCTTTGGGGCCACTGATCTTCACCATTCTGCCAATGTCTATTTATGTGATGACGGATCAAAGCTCAGTGTTTTCCCCCCTCTGGACCATTCTGTGGCATATCTGACCCCTCCACCACCACTCCTGATGCCCCTTCATGTTTATATTCACTACCAACATCCCTTAGTATCATCAGTGTTTCTGTCCACACAATTGTAACATTGAGGGCAATAAAGCAAAGATATTAGAACCAGACTCAGAAAACATGCCTGTTTACTCAAAAATGACAGTGGTTTGTGGTTTGCTTTCGCTCTGCCTGCCACCAGCAATTCATCCATATTATAGCCCACTTTATATGCATGAAAGTTCCCTCCTACATGTAGCACTACTGCTAGCCCCTATATCCATACCCAATGTATTTTTAACACTTCATTAAAAAGGTGCTCAGAATTCACATATATTAGTGTTCTTTCTTGGGATATTCTCAAACCTGCTGGTGGATGGAATACAGCCTCTTCTTCATTTTACTTCATTTCATTTTGATGAGTGCCTAAGCAGGTGGTTTGCATTTTCTCAATGCAACCAGAAAACATTACAGAGGTGATTAATAAAGGGTGGATCTATGACTACTTGCCCTTGTTCAGGCAGCTCTTTGCCTTTGTTATCCTTGTGAAAATATCCTGTAGCTCTGCAAAGGTAGGATACTTGTGTCAGAAGACATCTGGAAATGCACTGCTTAACTGAAAGAGCAGCCTCTTGATGTCACTGATCTTTAGGGCAGTAGACCACCAATTACAGAGCCTGCACACAACCCTCACCCCACTCTGGTTTTTCCTGATAACCAGGTCATATGGGGTGGGCCTGCATCTTTCCATTCCATATACTCTAAACCTGACCCCCCAAGCTCTCAGTGGGCAATTGTTATGATATACTATATTTTCAAACATTTTAACTTAGCGCATTCGCACACTACTTTACATCCTTCAGACTTCGAAGTCATGTGATGTGCACGTGACCGTGGGAAACTACACGTGACCTATGGTCTAGACAAACACATTGCACACACGCCTTATTAATTTCCGCTTCTCTTTTCTCATCATCATTCTTCTTCTCTCACGAGCACTTCTTTCATTTATCTATACTCAGTAGTCTTTCCCATGGACCCTATGGTCCGTGCGCCATCCTGTAACATATATAAAGTAGCTGTACTCAACTGGACTCCCCAGTCTAATCCACTTGTCACTTGCGACCTACATCCTTGCGAGTCGATTAAGGAAGACCCAACCTCTTATCTTCATATCCTCTGCTTTCTCTATCTTCGCTCAGTTTGGTGTAGCTCAAGAGAGTCCTGCCAGTGATTGCTCGAGATCGTCTCGCAACACTTGGATTAGACTTGATACACTGCCCGGACTCTAGGGCTAAAGAGAACCCACTGGTGTTTTCCAGTTTTCATTTCTTTACATTCGTCGCTTTAGAATGTGGGGCAGTACCCCGAGCTTTTGTCGTGTTAAATAGTCTTTCTCAGTCCCTCCCTTGAGGTGATACCTGTGCAAGGGTCGTGCCTTGTTTGCAAAGAGCGATACGGGAACCACTGTCATCGTACAGCCCGTAGCCGAGCTTATATCGTCTCGTTAGTCCCTCAAGTGATTGGGGAGGTAGAGCGTCAGTTTCTAGTCTTTGTTACTTAGTATATGTGTCAGTTTGTTCCTGGGCTTTGCGGACCCCAGAGAACCCATTACGAGACTTTACGGAGAAGAAGATATTACCTCCGGTCGAAGGTTTATTTTTTTAGATCATCTACTTGCCGCATCCCTCGAGCTTGGTTGTAAGATACCTCGCAGTAAGGATTAAGCTGGCTCGCGTTCGCACAAATCGAATAGTGCAACAGCCCCGACCGGTTCAAACCCTTCCTGCTCCAGTACCTCCTCCTCCTCCTTCCCCACCTAAGAAGCACATTCCCTATACCGAAAGATACTCCGACGCCCAATTAGCTCTCTTCCGTTACGTTCAGCTTCAACGTAATCGGCGCCGCAACAACTACTTTTCCGACACGTTTTTTCTTCAACATCGCCGTCCTCCTACCTCCCACTAAACAATGACGTCCGTCGATATTGATGATCTCGTCAACCGCCTCAACGCACTCGCCTTGAGCAAAGAGTGCTCGAATATCTCAAAAAAGATTGTCGATCCTGGAAACTGGGATGGCGATTGATCCAAGTTTCAACCTTGGTGGATCAAGCTTCAACTCTGGGTCGATGCACAAGATTGGAAGGACAACCGCGTTCGCACGGTTGCAGTCTTGTCCCGATTCGAGAAGAAGGCTGAGGGCTTCGCCCAAATCACCTTGGAACATTACTTGGAAGAAGAAGAGGAAGAAATTCCCATAGCGGCAGGGTCCACCATAACCTCGCCCAAAGGCATTGTAGCATGGCCCAAATGGGCAGATCTTCAGATCGAGATCAAAGACTATTTCCAGATCGAGGTTCTCGCTCACGAGAGTCTCAAAAAGCTACAAGCCTTACGGCAAGGGTCCAGACCCATAGACCTGTTCATTCAGGAGTTTACAGTACTCGTCAAGGAAGCAGACATCGGAGTAGACTTTGCTCTGGAACTGCTAAAAAAGGCCGTCGACTACTGCATCTATTACCAAGCAAAGATGACGGGAAAAGAAGTCGAAGACTACAACGAGTTACTAAAGGCCTACCAAGTAATCGGTAGAAACTTCGAACAGATCGCAATCGAACGTGGTCCACCCTCGCGCCCTACCCCGTCCTCTTCTTATCGCTCCCCATTTGCTCCTCGTCCCCCGCGGCCTTATGGCCAACAATATTATCCGCCCCCACCATGACCTCCTCCAGGTAACCATTCCCGATTCACTCCCACTGGTACGCAGCCGGGTAGAGGAGCCCCGATGGAGATAGACACACAGCAAGCTGTGCCTCCATCCCGGCCCGATACCTGTACTTGTTACGGATGCTCCAAGGTTGGCCATATATGGCCTGATTGTTCTCAGAACCCAAATCGGAGAACCCCGCGTCCGCCGCAGGTATGGCAACAGTATCTTTGGGATTACGAAACAGGTGCATATGTGCCTGCTGCACCTTACCAGACGCCCGTGCAGCACACCCAGCACCAATATGGTCGTCCCCTCCCTCCTCCTCCAACCGCCGCTCCTATCCCGTTCACTCCCCTGGTTGTCGCCCAACAAGCGGCAACGCCGTCCTTCCATTCGGCAGAAGCCGAAGCCTTTTACCGAGACAAGTTCGAGGTAGAAGCAAGACAAAAGGCGGCCTCTTCTTTAAATTAAATAAGTCTGTGAACGATGAGGGTGTTCATGGACTAGACAATTACGTTTCTCCGTCTACTTCTGTTTCTCTTTCCTCCTGTAACATTTCTACCGATCTTGTGGACTGTGATGAGTCCGATTTCCCTGTATGTACCTTGGACGATCTGCTTGGCAATATTATTTCCCATTCCGAAAGAGCGACTCAACAAAGCGTGAGCGTGGCGCCGGAATTAAAACAAAGCATACTTAATTCTCTTGTTCGCCAAGTAAGAAATTCTCCTATCTATAAATCCCTCAATTCTCCCACATCTATTTCTATTCGCGCAAGCACGTTGTCATTCGGTGGCGAAATGTCACTTGAGACACATGTACTGAATTATGAAGATGGAAGTTGGCGATCTCGATCGTTTAAGTCCCTTCTAGATTCAGGTGCATCTCACACATTTATTGACAAGGACTATGTTCTCTCTCACGGTATTCCTACTTATAGAATTGCTAACCCTATTTCGGTGAAAAATGCTGACGGCTCTAACGGAGCAATAGGCCAGG
The DNA here is from genome assembly GCA_038092575.1 of Boletus subluridellus. Taxonomy (NCBI): domain Eukaryota; kingdom Fungi; phylum Basidiomycota; class Agaricomycetes; order Boletales; family Boletaceae; genus Boletus; species Boletus subluridellus. The sequence goes on from JBBPQN010000981.1 coordinate 10,104, forward strand.
TAACCCACGCTGTCACTTTAATTATTGGGATTGCCGGCCATTATGAGGTCCTGGAAGCCTATGTTTCTAAACTAGGAACCCACCGCCTCATTGTCAGTTACGATTGGCTGGCTCGGCATAATCCCACGATAGATTGGGTTACTAAAACTATTTCTTTCCCCTGTTGCACACCCTATTGTCGTATTATGGGTGATGGACCTTTTAACGAACCTATCAAACTTATTTATAATCATAGTATAGAAGAAGGACTCAAGGAGAAAATGCCCGAAACTTATCACGACTTCCTTGATGTATTTTCCGAGAACGAATCCGAAAGAATGCCGGAACGAAAACCCTGGGATCACGTGATAGATCTGAAACCAGACTTCGCTCCCAAAAAGGGTAGAGTAATTCCTCTATCGGATGTGGAAATGGATGAAGTACGCACGTTCATCGGAAAAGAACTCAAAAAGGGCTATATTAGATCCTCGAAGTCTCCTCAAACGGCACCAGTATTCTTTATACCTAAAAAAGACGGAAAAAAGAGATTGGTCATGGACTATCGTTATTTAAATGAGGGCACTATAAAGAACGCCTATCCTCTTCCCCTTATTTCCATGTTGATTGATCGCCTTAAGGGCGCAGACATGTTTACAGCCCTTGATCTTCGATGGGGTTACAACAACGTGAGAATTAAGGAAGGAGACGAGTGGAAGGGAGCCTTCGTTACTCCCATAGGCACATATGAACCAACCGTTATGTATTTCGGGATGACTAACTCACCCCCCACTTTCCAGCAAATGATGAACGACATATTTAATGACATGTATGCTGTACTCGTTATATATATTGATGATTGTATGATATTTACTAAAGGCAAGACCAAGGAAGAGCACGAAGAGATAGTAAAGGAGGTGCTTTCCCGTCTTCGCCAAAACGATCTTTATGTAAAACCAGAAAAATGTAGTTTCTCAAAGGACAAAGTGGACTTTCTAGGTATGGTAGTATCTAAAGAGGGAGTAG
>JBBPQN010000982.1:0-11098 GCA_038092575.1 Boletus subluridellus
ACGTTCTTCGTCGTCTTCGTGGTCTCCGGCAAGGAGTTGCGAAAGATTGATTCGCCTCGTGTTGACCGCTTGACTGCCTCAGTGGCAGATGATATCCGGTTCAAGATTTGTTGGGCATGGTAGCACCAACAAGGTAGAAACTTTAACCTTTTGTTACAACCCTGTAACAAGTGACACCAACGTGTGTCAAGTTCCTAGTACCGAGCTTCCAACTGTGGAAGGTTCCAATGTATGACTAGTCCCACCGTGACTAGCGTTGAGTGTATACTCTCCTGAGGACGAAGAGTACGATGAGGAGAGGGATACGAGACCAGCGGCGAGAGAGATGAGCCAGCTGGGAACCTGAACACACGGTAGATTGTGTAGGTTAAAGTTAAAGAGTAGTTACAATCGGAGTGCGAATATAAATACTGCCTGAAGGCGTTTAGGGCAGGTAAGACTAAATAGGAAATGGGACTTTAAGGGAGGCACTATCGTGAGGGTGAGGTAAGGAACGCGTCGCGTATAAGAAGCACGTGACGTAATGGGGCAGTGTCCTCGGGGAAAATAGGAACAGGAGAAAATGGAAAGGAAGGAATCGGATCAGAAGAAGGCAGTGTCATTGGGAGGAATCGGGATGGGTTGGAAGTCCGCAAAGGCGTCGTCGGATAACTTGTACTCCCGGAGGGAAGAGATGATGTCGTCCCATAGGGACGACTCAGAGTTGTCCAGTGACAAGGGTGAAGAAGAAAATAGAGGGGGGGTGTCACCACTCGTAACATTGACTAGTATAATTCTTAGTGTAAACCACTAACCACACCACCTTATTTCCAGACACTATTAAAGTGTTTCTTCAAGACCCAATCTATAAACAATAGTTGAGGATTGGCGAACAACCCACATAACTGACTACACTAAGTTTTTCACTGACTCATTACTAGTAGATCTAGATAGTGTTTTGTCTAGGAGATTTGTAATCCCTAGCTTATAGTGTTTCATCTGTGGAAGGCAAATCAGTAGTCTGGGAAACAAGCACTTTAGTTTCATTGCATTTGCCTATAAAGAAGACAATGCGATCACGAGAAAAAGCAAGACATTCCTCGCCATCCATTGTTATCCATTCCCCATCACACAAACGAGCCAAATGTGGAACACTGCCTGATGGCAGACATTCAGCAATGGGAAGATGAGAAGGTTCTTCGTGAGTCACGCACTCAATGTATCAAATCAGTCTCATTTCACATAGTCAAGTCAACTCAGAAATGGACTGCCAATCTCCCTATTACAAGCATTCCACACCAAGCATAGCCCGGATTAGCTCAAATGGTCAGTGACTATGCATTGAGTTCCTTTTTACCTGTAAAGATGATCCGGTCAATTGTCAACATGTCCAGTCTACTATCTAGTAGTGATATTTTCAAGTCTACTATATATGTACAACCTTGAACCTGCAGGTCCTACCCGGGTTTGACCTGTACCCATTGATGTTTGACCTGGGATATGGTCACCGTTGTGATATACCCCAACCTGCGTGGGCATACCCATTCTAGGCCCTAACTCGGAGTCCTGTGAGTTGTGTGTTATCAGTTGCAGAGTTGCAGAGTATAGTCACAGCCATGGGTCCACTTTATAGATGGAATAGTAAAATGACCACAGCAGCACCTATCTCTCCCACCACTCATCAAGAGAGTCATGGATGCTAATATGCAGACTCTCCAATGCTCAGAAAAGCCAGACTCTACTTCGCAGGCTTCATATGATGACCCAAACGACATCTACTACCACCCTCAGTCTATTCAAACAGCGAGGGTTCCAGGAGCAGAAATGGTAGGAAGCTCTACTGGAGGTTTGGTGTGAATTTACATAACTCTGAAAGCAGCTCTTACATTATGTCGAAAAAGTGCGACATGTGGATGTTAATACCATTGACAGCAAAAAATTTGCTCATGAACATCCCTTTCTCCATCTGGTGAGTAATAGAACTCTTGGGGTGTGTAAAGTACTGATTTTCCATATACAAGATCCATTCTACCTCTAACCTGCTCACCACTCTGCAAATAAAGTCTGAGATAGTAAACCTTTTGGCTAGAAAGCGAAGCCTGGTTTTACAGCTAATGGAACTTGAAACTCAATACGACTCTCTTCACTCACTGCTACATGAAGATGAGGGTGATGACAAAGCCAATGCATTCTGTCGAGCAAACTATGGCGTCGGTGATCCGCAGGGTGCAAATGGCAAGCTAGCTTTTGCATACATGAATTTCACTTTCAAACCCTATACCTTCCCTGGCTTGGATGGTACAGAGTGCTGATGAAACAAATACATGGAATAGTAAGTAAGCCTTGAAGGTGGTTTGTGAACATATCCATGCTGATACTGCATTCAGGCATAGATGCTGGGGTTCTGGCCCACCATTTCTTTCAGCTTGTTTTACTTGTAGCCATCTTCTGTTGTGATACTATGCACTAGTTGAGCCACCTCTTCACTTGTGGCCATTTTACTTAGTGTTTCTCCCCTTGTGTTCTTTTGTGATACTATGCATTGATTGTGCTACCTCAGACTATGTGAGTTGATTAGGTATTCACATCAACTTGGACGAAGATCATTGCACTGTTAGTATGAATCCAGTATTTATTTTCGGTGTCTGCTCAAAATTGACAATTTCACCTTTGGTAAACTGAATTGTGTGTGACTTATCTCTCTTTCACATCAGGGTGTGTACACGCCTCATCTGTGCTCACCCCAGGATTTTTATTCTAATTTTTCCTCTTCCTCCCACATTCCAATAATGTTCATGTGTGATTTTTGACCAACAGTAGTTCTGTGGTCGGATGATCCCCACACCCTCCAACACATGCATATGTGGCCGCAATTTTCAGAGCACTGGGGCGCTCACAAAGCACAAAAAAACTTGTCAAAGGGGTACAAAGCGCCTGGCCAATGCTTTGGAAAGAGCAAAAGAAGTTTTCCAGCACAAGAAATGCCATAGTGCACCCAATCCTCATCATGGCAAAAGTTGTATGACCAATGACCACAGAGATGTCAATGGCAACTCTGCCATTGAGGGTGATTCTCATCAGGATGCTGCTGTTCAGCCAGTGAGTATTGTTCCAGTGCCAGTGACTTGTCCTTAGGCTTTGTAAGCTGGATGCATGAATAGTGAACTCCAATGACTCACAGGACGATAATGAGCCCCTTGCAAAATGGCAAAATCAACGATTGAATCATCAATTACCTGTGAGGTATAGGGATATACTTCCCAAGCCCCCGATACCACTTCCACCTTGAGAGGATGCCTCAGGCAGCGTTGTCTCTGCTGTAACTCTGGTTTCCACTTCTACCCTGCTGCCTTCCATCCATACTCAGATCCGATCAGCCTGCAACTCCGTCGTCCAGACGGTCAAGACACAGCTCAATAAATTCGGCCTTTATCACATATATAGTACACCACCCACTTCCACCCATGACCCACATAATCCATGTACCGTCCAACGGCCACCTGCAAATCCCCCTTCCCCCTTCACCTCCCTCAGCACTGCAGATTGATACCATCCATACCCAAACAAAATGTCTTTCCAATTAGGCCAGTGGTATTGGAATCAGGGTGTGCAGAAGTCAAAAGAGAGTTTCAAGCAACTCTTGGAGGTTATTGGCAATGAATCTTTTCAGCCAGATGATGTGAAGTCAATGAACTGGAAGGCTATTGACTGCGAGCTTGGAGGGACAACCTTGGAGGATGAGGAAGAATGGTTAGACACAGGTGGAGATGATGAGAAATGGCACAAAACCTCCGTCTGCATTTCCATACCTTTTCACAGCCACTGCCTGAATCTCAGGCCAAAAGACTACCACACCACCTTCTATCATTGGAACCTGGTCTTGGTCATCCGAGAAAAACTTTCAGATCCCTCTCATTATAATCTGTTCCATTACAATCCATACAAGCTCAGATGGCAACCCCCTCACAAAGACCAAGAAAACCGAGTCTATGGTGACCTCTTTTCTTCTGACACCTTCCTCAAGGCTGATCGAGAATTGGGGGCTTCACTGCTGGAGCCCAACTGTGACTTGCCTTGAGTGGTGGTTGGACTCATGTTTGCATCTGATGCAACCCAGCTCACCACCTTTGGAAGTGCCAAGCTTTGGCCATTATATTTGTTTTTCAGTAACAAATCTAAGTACTTTCGAGGCCAACCCTGTAACAACCTGTGCACCCATATTGCATACTTTGAGTCGGTGAGTTCATCATGTATGTTGAGAGCTTGCATACTGATTTCATTTGCAACAGCTTCCAGACAACTTCAAAGATTTTGTTATGGAGCATGCAGGGGACAAGTGTCCAAGTGATGGATTCTTCACTCATTGTTGCGGGAGTTATTCCATGAACAGTGGAGGACACTCTTGGACAAGCACTTTCTCCATGCCTACGAGCATGGGATTGTCCTTACTTGCTGCAATGGAATCACACGCTGCTTCTATCCTAGGATTTTCACATATTCTGTGGACTATCCTGAAAAGTAAGTTTCCTGTTGTGTCATTACTTTGGTCAATCTAATCAGTGCCAGAATTTTGATTGCATGCATATGAAACCTTGGCAAATGTCTTTGTCCCCATTGTTTGATCTCAAAGGATCATGCAGATCTTGTAGGTTCTGAAATAGATTCAACAGAGAGGCTGCATCTGGCCAGAGTGGATACTTTGGAGCATCGCGAGAAGGTTTCAAAATGCAGAGACCTTATATACCAAAAAAAGTATGCAGTCAATTCCATGGTGGTAGAAGACCTCTTAAGGCCAGAGTCCTTAGTTCCAACGGCTGTAAGTTAGCTCAAGTACATCTTCTTTTTGTTCCCATGGAATTGACGTGTGAGACTGTGTGGCATTATAGAATGCATTTTCAGATAGGTTGAGCCATATCGGCTTCGATTTTTTCCTGATGCTTGTCATTGACCTTCTCCATGAATTCAAACTTGGCATTTGGAAGGCTGTTTTCATACATTTGCTAAGGATGCTGGACAGTCTGCCAAAGAGCAAGATAGAGGAACTTGACCAATGGTAAGTGACGTTTGGACGTGCTCAGGCCACCTGAGTATTTGACGCCATTAAGTTTTTGGCAAGTCCCTGTCTTCAGGTGAGACACGATCAGGAGGTTCTCCTAAAACACCTCTGAACTGAAACAAATGGCTGCCCGAGACTATGAGGAAATATTACTTGTGAGGCAGTCTTATGGAACATATGGTGAAGGTTGCTCATTGGATCACATTCCCATTACCAGTGTTCTATCCCAGTTTTCGAGGGACTGTTTCCAGAGCCTCATGACACTACCATTCAGTACTTGCTGTGTTCTCTTGCCCATTGGCATGCTTTCGCAAAGCTTCAGGTTCATATGGACAACATGCTCGATGTGTTGGAGCAGGCGACACAAGCACTAGGTGATCGCCTGCATACTTTTGTCTCCGAAACTTGTCTGCTGTTCACAACTAAGGAACTACGCAGGGAAGCTGAAGCCCACCATCACCGTCATGTTCGACTACGACTGTCTGGTGCTTCGACTGCGCAGCACAGAGTTTCTGTCCACCAACAGAAAACATTAAACTTACAAACATACAAGCTACACACTTTGGGGGACTATGTCTCTCAGATCCATCTGTTTGGTATGACGGATTCATACTCCATGCAGATGGTAAGCTTATCTATGTGCACTCACATTGAGTGATTGTTGAGCTGATGATTGCAACTGACCTTACTAGGCGGAGCTGGAACACAAGATTGGGAAGAGAAGGTTTACTTGTACTAGCTGGAAGGCTTTTGTGCCTCAGCTGGTGCAGATAGAGCGCTGACAAGCACGAATTTGTGGTATCCACACCAGGACAGCCAGCCTTGCGAATGCCTCTTGAGATCCCATCGCCAACACACTGGATAGCCACCATCACATTGGCCAGTCGCAAAATGATCCAGTGGACGTTAATAGATTCACACACATGAATTGTGATGACCTTGCAATGAAGGTTGGCACTCTGCTCGTTGATGACTTCCCTTTACTGACCATTTATTCTCCAGGATTTTTTGCTCAAACTCAAGGCTCACTTGTTGCCTCATGCGAGGACTGATCACACAGTGGAGTCTTTCTCTCTGTCAGTTGCTGACCTTGAAGATGGTGGTGAGCGGCTCAACCAACTGACCATGTGGTTCTGAAGGGGAATTGTATCTTCCATCACTTCCTGTTACAAATCAACTATACAACATACAATGTGCAATGAAATCAGGACATAATCAATCCCAACACCGATCACAAGGACATGATGCCTTTATTGAGTTCAGCTGAGCACCCCTTCTCCTATGTCAGGGTTCTTGGAATATTTCACACCAATGTCATCTATGTAGGGCCTGGCTCCAGAGACTACCATGCACGCCAAATGGAGTTTCTATGGGTAAGATGGTTCGAATTGACAAAGCCCACCAAGGATGGCCTGACATTAGATACTCTCCATTTTCTCTCCATGGTGAACCCTGACATGTTCAGTTTTGTGGACCCCACTGATGTGCTTCGTGGGTGCCATCTGATCCCAGCGTTTGAAAAGGGATATCTCCATCCCGATCGGACTGCAATGTCGCACATTGCCAGGGATGGTGGTGACTGGAGAGAGTACTATGTGAACAGGTGAGACACTATCACCTTTGTAAAACCTCTACTCAGCTTGGCCAAAGATTCATTGATCGCGATATGGTTATCCAATATCACTGGGGTGAGGGGATAGGTCACGCTTACGCACACTCCAATGACTACCATCGTGTGAACTACATTATCTGCAATCCAGAATCTGCGTGCTTGATGGCCACCGACTCACACAACAGCAGTGGGATGGGCATTGAAAAGGCTGGGGATGTGGGGAATGATGATGATAGTGAGGATGAAGTCACATTAAAGGACTGGAAAGAACTTGACTGGAATGATGAGATTAGTATAGCTGGTGAGATTGAGGAAGGGATGGAATTAGATGACCAAGGCAGCGATCCAGACTGGGTAGATGACTAGATTATTGATCATCAGCTTAAACCAAGAATTGCTACTCGTGTCGCCTTTGAAATTTGAGCTACCGTTCTTCCACCAACTTGCATGAACACCCTTCATTGGACGAGCTTATGACCCACCTGTTTCCTGTGTGTTGCAAGTCAAAAGAACAGGTACTACTATACACTTGAAAACTCCCATACACGAAAACCTCCTCATACTGAACCGACGAAGTAGTTGTAACCAATAATACACCAAGCTGTCAGACCCCATTGCCATATAGTATCAATACTCTCAAGTGATTTTCTCTCGCTCTATCCCTCTCCTTTAGCAATCTTCTTGCATCCAACCCTTCCCTTAAGCAAAGTTTCTCATCTGCCATTCCAGAGAGCATATAAGGTGAAGCAAAGGTGAATCATCCACATCGTGTTCCTTGCATCCATATTTTCTTCCCTTATGTCTAATCACACCTCAAGTAGCCCCATGCCCAAGTGGCACAGGAGGACCCGCACGATGACCAATGCCTTGGAGCTCGGTCCAAAGAAGCATCTGTGAGTCATATGTTCTCCTTCTCCTTTGTTTGTTCTTGAGCCCAATCCTGCCTCAGAATGACACAGGACCCATTGGTACATCATGGCAGACACTTCAGTCGTACTGTCCACACGTTCTGTAATATCCAGACATTGGTAACAAACAGCCTTGTCCTGATGGGAGATGACGTGGACAGAAGTCCAGAGGAACTTTCTGCACAGTGAGCACGTCCTGAGATTCCACTGACCAGCTTAACATGTTTCTCAGTGACTGAAGGGAGTATCAAGTATTCAAGGAGCTCTTGAGGATAATTCTGGGCCTTGAGACTTGTCTCATGGAGAGTTGTGAGACAGACATTATCAATATTACTGATTTAGTGAGCAATTTTCTGTCAGCACTGAGAATTCATGGCGAAGTAACAAAATTTCCAGATCCAAAAAGGTGCCAACAGAGCCAGGGCTGATGACACGAAGGGGATGAAGAGTGCCATCATCAACTGGATCACCCCCAAAGGGCAAATTCTTAATCCCCACATTCCCTGAAACATGAAGGTGGGGAGGGGGTTCAACCATGAAAGGACTGGCGCATTGTTATGCCCCACCGGCCTTGATTGGAACAACCTGCAGTAAGTGGCTACCATTGTCCATCTTATCATCTACTCATCTACTCGAAGAGTTAAGGAAAAACTCATGTCAGGTCAGATGCATGTGTCTGGAGACCAATGGCCTATTTTCCTATACTCAAATTATACCTATGATGAAGAAGATCCATGGAACAGCCTCCTACACAGTGGAGTTTTAGTCTCAGTATGTCAGAAACTCCAGTAGTTGATGTTGTAACTGAATATCACAACTCTGCAGGCGTTCAAACATATCTTCATGTCTCCCAGCTCTGTCAATCAAGAGCCAAAGGCAACAAGATCAGGAAATGCTAGGATCCACAGTATGCGGTTTGTCACCAAGGCTTCCATTGGATATGTTGCAACACAGGTGAATAGCCTGATCCAATTTTAACCAGAGAACAAGCTAAATATTCTCAGGCATGGTTTGCCTTGACTTTGGCGCAAGTTTTCTCGTGAACAGATTTGATCACTGATTCAGAGCGCTTCTATAATACTATCTTGGAGTTGTTGGAGGATCCGGCAGAGTGTGAAGAGGTCGATGCTCTTTTGGCCTGGTGGAACCAGTGAGTGAGACCACCAAGTATCCTTCACCCATCTTTGATGCTATGGTAGGCAAGTGTTCCCTCTGTACATGGAGACTGAGTGCATGCCAAGTAAAAATAGTGCACTTGCCAGGATTTGCATGAAGCGCACTCAGAGAAATGTGGTGGTGGCCTCGACCTAACTCATGCATTGCCTGATTAACCATAGCGTAGTGCAATGACATTTTGGTTCTACTTCTGAGTCGTACTTTGCACTGATTGTTTCAATCTGTGAAAGTGATATCTAATTTCCAATGTAGTCTACTCAACACCTCTTACAAGGAAAGAAAGCATGGCAGGAGAGCTCATAAAAGGCAACTGGGGACTGACAACCGGTGGAACCAACTGGGATAGAGAGTGCCAACACAATCTAAATGGCATAGAAGAGGGGAGATTAGAAAATTTGACATGATCTCACTGGTAGCCTACACCAGCAAATTGAGATGCATTGTCACGAGAGAAATCTGAGGATGAGTTGAAGAAAGCACCCTTAATAGTATGGAGGTTCCGAACATATTGCTGGATCTAACAGGAAGTGAGACAAGATCGCTGACGACTGGTTGGGGCATCTGATTAAGGTGGGTATGAAGGATTATATTGCTGGATCTGACAGGAAGCAAGGCAAGATCACTGATGACTGGTTGGGGCATCTGGTTAAGACAGGTATGAAGGATTATACTGCTGGATCTGACAGGAAGCCAGGCAAGATCGCTGATGACTGGTGGGGACATCCAGTTGAGGCATCAAGTATGAAAGAATAAATAGTAAGAAAAAAGGAGGTAAGGGTGATCTAAGGACTCCGGGAGGGTTTTGCATATCATAAATGTTTACTAGCCATAGAGTGAGCACAACCGGCGCCATGAAAAAAAGGTTATATCAAACTGACCAGATGTGACTGTCAACAAGTTATCCTTATTGTTGCAAAGTTGGAAACAGGCCTCCACTTATGACAGAGAAAACAAATACACCAAGTCCCAAGGCAGGATCCATGGTCCAGTCAGCAAGTACAGAAAGCATATGGCATCATGAGATGGTGGTAAATTTTTGGTACTTATTTGACTGCCGGTAGGGGATGGGCTTTGCTGTACGGGCAGATGATATGGTCAAGTTGCGAATGTCTGGCATGTTGGGTTGAAAGGACTAGACAGTTCATTGGCATTGCAATGGCAGGACGTTGCATTGTGTGAGTTCTGGTTACCCAAACAACACTTGAAAACATGTTCTGCACTGATCTGGGATTCCATCATTGCACTCTGTCCCAGCTGTGCCATCTGTGCCTTTTGATGATACCAATGAGCTTCGGCAGCTGAAAGGCTGCCCGGTGCATTGGTAATTAGTAGGTAATGAGTGTCTGTGTAGATGGCAATGGTAGATGCTACCAGTGTGAACCATGTAGTCATCAGGAAAACCCCAATTTACTTAATCATGACTTAGATGTATTTGGCTCGAGAAAAAAGCTCACAAAGACTATAAAATTTACTAAGTAGACTAAGTCTAATAAGATGGAGGATCTTAGACAAAATTTAGGTTTATGTGCTCGGATGGTGCTTAATGTATCTTGGGTCAGTTTATGAGACTTCACATGAAGCAAATTAAGATCACTACGACAATGTCAAGGACAAATTTGAGGTACTAAGACTGTTAAGCAGAAAGATGCAAGGAATGGTCAATAATGAAAAACGGAATTAATAAAGCAGCATAAGAATGGATTCTAGTCGGATAAGATTGACGGGAACAAGATAAACAAGAAAAAAAGGGGGGAAGGGGAAATAGCAACTGAACGCATAAAATGGAAAGCAACGCCGTAGGGGGACTGGGGATACTGGAGGTGGAGTTCGAGATTAGAGAGGGAGTCATAAGTGAAGGGCATCCATGAAGGTAGCACTGCAAGTCCAAGGGTACTTGAGGAGGGTAGATTCCATGGTGTCATAGAAATGAAATGCAGAGGTGAAAGGCAGGGATAAAGAGAGCTGGAATACGAGGGGAGAGGGGAGCTGGTGTAGTGACTGAAGGCAGCATTCCAGGCAAGGGCAGATAGTTGATGGTGCCAGTGAGGGAATGATGCAATCGCTGTCAAAGTGAACATAATAAGAGATAGGAAACGAAATGAGAAAGAACCGAACAAGTTACCACCGAATGGGGACTATCGGCCTCAGCGGTACATCATGAGATCAGTTAATTCGTCGTCATCGTTGTCGCCGGGCACCTTGGTGTTGTCATCTTCACTGTTGCTCAATGTTCCATGTCCAGGCTTCCAAATAGTCTCCTTCACTAACTGGAGTGAAGCTTTGATGATGTTGTCCCACACTGCTGGTGGGATTTGTTCAATACTCTGCATAAAGCATGCGGTTTCATGACCCCAGAAATCCTTCTTG
>JBBPQN010000983.1:0-11096 GCA_038092575.1 Boletus subluridellus
ATGTCACCGCCCATTCAGCCTACCCAGCATCTATCCAGTTCCGCACCGCGCGCTGCAGGAAGTACGATCGTTGGACAACGTTCGCATCACAGTTCAAAGCCAGTACTCCACTGCCGTATGATGCACCGCTCTCATCTCGTAGTCATTCGCAATTCTTCTTTGTTTTTTTGCTCTTTTCTTTTTCCTCGCATGCTGTGCGCAAGATCGCACAATGATATTGACGTCTCAACGAACGTTTACGATACGCAATCTTTCACTCGAGTGTATTCCTCACCTTGACCAGTCCTTCGATCATTCATTGACGTTTTTGGTGACCCCGCCATACATCCACATGCATACCTTTGATTCAGTGTACATCCTTACTCACACATGCCCCTGCGATGCTATTATATATTTCCACTCGATGTCTTGTCTAGAAATGAAGACTCGAGGAGGGCATGAGGCGAGGTTGCTCCACTAAGACTCGATTCGCGGTGACCTTCCAGTAATCACGGTGTTGTGGGACCAGCCCGGTTGGAAGCCTGGTTTACAGAGATGCACGCTAGAAATTTCGAAGGTCAGAACGGACAGGGAGAGTTTACCTACCCGTGTCAGAATCACGTATGGAACCAGCGTCAGGTCAGAACCTGGGCACTCGTACTGTCCAAAAAGTGAGAGGATCCTTGGTCGTACAACATCAAAAATGGTATGGATCTAAAGCACAAACGGAATAGTCACCCCATCCTACCCCAGTAAATCATCAAGGAAATCTTGCATCTCGTGCTTCGGATCCTTCTTCGCGATACCCTCTGTCGGCAAAGGCGGCGCCTCGACGATATCATTTTCTTCAACAAGCTGAGCAATCGAGCCCAAACGGAAACAGGGGTGAAACACCGACCTTTCTTTCGCTCCTTGGGAACCATTGGCTTCGTTCGGAGCGTACTCGTCTTTGCTCTAAACCTTTCCTTCAGGTCTAATCGCACAAAAAAAGGAGCGGACGCAAAAGAATCATTTTATTCAACTCGTTTGTTTTGCTGTGACGAGCACCGACAACGAACCTCGATTAGCCTCGGCCACGGCTTTCTCGCGACTCATCCGTTCGAGCGATTCGTCCCATTCGATCGTCTGTACGCGACCCTTTTTCGATTGTAAAGCAGGTCGCCGCTGGGAAGTGATATGTGCCAGGGTATCATCTATCTCGTCCTCGTCGTCCTCTTGCGCGTCTACTAGTACGCCAGAAAACGAACGCGCTAGCGTCTGATCCGGATCCACGTCCACACCCGACCGTCGTTGCTTTTCCAAAAACGCAGATAGATCGACCTCGGGTTCTTTGATCTCCTCTCCTAAAAAAACACGTCATGAACCCCCACGTTTGATCACGACAAAAACAATCCAACCAAAATCGCCATCTGCCTATCGCCTGAAACAGACACGTACCGTCCGAATCCAGCTGGGGTTCCTCCTCCGCATACCGATCTGCGTTGGACACGAGCTGACGCCTAGAGTACCTCTGACGGGTCTCTTCGGCTTCTTCGGGGTCGAGGTCTTCCGGTTGTTCGTCCTCTAGGACGAGTCGTTTCGAGAATTCGGCAGGGCGCCCGAATGAATGACCTCGTCCGCGAGCGCGGAGGTATTTACCGAGGCCGCCTCTTGATTTACCTCTGCCTCTTCCGCGTCCGCGAGGCTGGCTCTCTGAGGCAGTGGGAGAATTGGAATCCACCATTGGGTCGGGGTGATTTAAAGTGTCAGTGTGCGATTAACGGTCAGTGATTAGTACACTGATTACCGTGACAACGCTTATCGCCACGAGTGCGCACAGGCTGGGGCACGTGACGCATGAACTACAGACCACTACATGCCCAAACGAGTGATATATAAAACACAGGTATACAGTGAGTTGGTGTGTAACCCAGGTCTAAGGTTATACCCTGGTTAAGTGCTTTCTCCCAGATGTGTGGCAGATATATTTGAGGCTGAGATGAAATTTTGCTAAGTCCAGAGTATTACCCAACATTACTACCCATATTCCATCATTGCTTAGTATTAGCATCAGCCCTATGGCCTAGCAGTTGTTGGGTTGGTGAGGTGTGAGAATTCTGTTATAAGTGGCTAGCATTTGATCCTGTGGTTGGGCAATTTTTTTGCTCTACATGAGCAAACACGTAAATGCAAATGCATCCGAATATATGTGAATTACATCCTAGCGCCAACCTGTGATGGACAAATTTGTAATTTGTGTGTCCAGTGTGGAGCTGACAATGAAACTAGGTTTATTTGTTGTGAATTTGGCCCTTTCTCCCACATGTCACCTTTAGGTCAAACCTGTCATGGTGTGTAGATGCAGTAGTCAGAGTAGAGGAATAATAACAAAGATTGAATATACCTGTAAGAGGGGTCTGATAAATGGATGTATGTGTCCATGTTGTGGCATGTGCACAGTGTAACTCGTCTGTGTGTTGTGTCTGAGCAGTTTCCTAATATGGTAAGTCGCAGCTCACAGAGAATTCTGCATACCAGGTGCTCGTGATCTTGTCTCCTTGGTCTCTACATTGCTCCACTTGTCCCTTGTGCTGTTGGGATGCTCCCCCAGCATCTACTACACTCCCATTGACTATGGTACTGATCTTCCTCTCAATCGCTGATGTTGGGTACTATGTAGTGTACTGATCCTCTTTTGTATTTTTGGTTGTTCGCTATGATGAGATTAGTTTTTCCTTGATGTTGTTGGGTGTTGTAGGACTTGTTGTCCCTGTAGAAGGCATCAAGTAGGGTTTCTCCGCCTGCTCATCATAGTGGGTCCCCTTTTCCTGGTAAGCCTATTTTTCCACTTCAGTCATAGACTAACTCTCCTCTGTTAATCAGGTCTTGTATTGGTTTGCAATCCCTGAGGGTATGTTGATGGCTTCCACAGCCATAGCAATTAAAGGGCAATTTAGTGTTGGGAAGTGGTGTTTGCCTCTGGTTGTTGGTAGTACCTCTTGCTAGTATCTGTCTTGTCTCCTGGGTAGTACTACTAGAATTGTATCTGCTCTCATTTCCTAATGACTCAACCTTTCTTGGTTTCTCAAATACTTGTGTGATCTTAGGGTTGATCATTAGTGCCTTGAAGTATGCTCGGGCATACCCTGGGTCATTGATTTTAAGTCTACTCATTTCATCTACGAGTTGCTCAATATCATTGCCTGTAGCTTTGCTAGGTTTCTTTTCACTCTTCTCTTTCTTGTCATGAATCCCAAATGGGCAACTTCCTGTTACTTTGTTTGATGTTTGATCTGAGGACTTCTTCTCTTTATGAGACCTTTTCTTATGTTTGTTGTTGTAGTCACTCTCATCAGAACTACTTGTATCTGATTCATTATCAGAATCATATTCATATTCAGAGCTACTGTTATCTTTTGAGTGATATCGGGAGCTTGATCCCTTTCAATCAAATTGATAGCAGTGAAGTAACTGTTCTACAATTTTGCTAATCTCATTGTATGAGAAGGGTTTAGAGATGTCCTTGGTGGCATCCCCAGCCAATAGATGGATTTCTACTCTGTCTCTCATTTCTCTTGGTATTCCTAACCAAAAGCAGGTATTGTAGTTATCATCTTGAATGACTTTCTCAGCTTTGAGCCATTGGGCTACAACTGTATATTTTCTAACATATTGTTTCCAATCTGCTAGACTGTCTAGGGACTTCTTTGCATATTTCTTTACTAGTCTTTCAATGTCTCCTTTTTGGTAGTGGCTTTCTTCTCATTCTGCATCATACAGGTGAAGTATTTGGGTTTTGAGTGCATTCCAATCATTGGTCTTGTATTCATTCAAAGACTCAATGAGGCAGCACACTTCAGTACTACAGTAGTTTGTGATTCCTTCACATTTGTCCTGGTCAGTTGTAATTTGACAATGGCCTAATAGGCGTTCATATTGGTGTAGGAAGTCTTTGACTTTGTAATAGTGCCCTTTGAACTTGTCTGGGGCATCTCAACTTCTGTGACTGGATAGAGGTTGAGGACCTTGATTAGAGGTTCCTGAAACCATAATTGTATTGGTTTATATAGATTTTATAATGAAAGGGATTTATTGGATTAAGGTGTTGTCTTCAAAATCTCCCCCTTGTGGTGGGCTCCAATTTGTCTTCTTTATAGGCAAATGTAATGAAACTAAAGTGCTTGTTTCCCAGACTACTGATTTGCCTTCCACAGATGAAACACTATGAGCTAGGGATTACAAATCTCCTAGACAAAACACTATCTAGATCTACTAGTAATGAGTTGGTGAAAAACTTAGTGTAGTCAGTTATGTGGGTTGTTTGCCAATCCTCAACTGTTGTTTATAGATTGGGTCTTGAAGAAACACTTTAATAGTGTCTGGAAATAAGGTGGTGTGGTTAGTGGTTTACACTATGTAATATACTAGTCAACACTTGTAAGGTTGCTAGTTTCAGGGGTTGAATTAGGGCTTGCTTGAAAGCATATCCTAAAAAGGAAGTCAGTGGCTTTGTGGCACTAATCCAAAGATATGTTGAATTATAAGGATGTAAAGATATTCCAGAATTAGCTGGAATTCAGTAGTAGTTCACTTAGTTCACTCAGATAGGTTTTTGTAACACAATCTTATTGTGCAACTAAGGAGAAGTTAAATCAGGTGAATCAAACTGTACTATCACTTATCCTCTTAGGTGGATAGTCAGTGGGGATAGCAGAATGCTGGTAGATTAGATTGTTGGGGATCTGTTCCTTTTAGTTGCCCTTATATGGGTTTTCTCCCTAAAAGTGTCCTATTACACCACCTGTGTATCACCATAAATGTTATATATTAGTAGTGGTTATGTAACATAGCTTCATTACTAGTTAGTGGGGCTATTTTTGGCTACAGCACTGCAGCAATACATGCAGGAATCAGCAGTCCCTTTTGGGAAAGGTGTACAGAGTAGCTAAGATCTGATAGATAGTAGATAAGATAGACCATATTATATAATTGATCAATGTTATCATATCACACGTCCCCCATGTCCATCATGCTATGTTATGCTTCATTTCTCTATTGTTTTCTATGTAGTTTTCACTAAATATATGTTTTTATTATATTCCAGTACAATATATGTTGCTAAATATTATAAATTTGTCATTATTGGATGGTCTGTGCACATGTTGACTTTTGGCAGGGCTCAGCCACACGGAATACAATCTCCACCGAGTCACATCGGAGTTTTAACTCACTGGCAACTGACCACCTCCCCAGCATGCAGTATGGTGTTCTTGATGCTCTTGCCCTCGACACTGGGTGGGGTTTACTATGTTCCAGCATCTCTCTTCTCTAATGCTGTCCCTTCTGTGCAGTATCCCTGCTAGAAAGCCATGAGATACACCCCCGCAGGCTGTCAATGTCTCAGCACGCCAACATGTTCACCTTGTCCCATGTGCGAAATGATGTGTTCAACTTTGTGTACTTACTCATGCCATGTAGCAGGTCCTTTCGTGTCTCTCCAAATTCTCTGACAATGCAACATGGTCAAGAAGATACACTTGTCTTCTGGACGTGTCAAGATGACTGTCATGTCTGCAAACAGTGCTACTCAGATGTCAATAGCTTCACTCACTTGGATTTGAAAGGACCGTTTGGAGGCTGAGCAAAAGTTGTTGGAGGACGCTGGTATGTTCCTTCCTATGAATGGCTAGTCGCTACTCCTCA
Organism: Boletus subluridellus; assembly: GCA_038092575.1. Taxonomy (NCBI): domain Eukaryota; kingdom Fungi; phylum Basidiomycota; class Agaricomycetes; order Boletales; family Boletaceae; genus Boletus; species Boletus subluridellus. Next base: position 5,662 of record JBBPQN010000983.1, read on the forward strand.
CCAACCCAGCATCAGCACGTGCAAGGCACTTACAAGAACGACTTGCAAAGGCACAATTGGAAGTAGGAGATTTCTCAGCAAACAATGGTGATGACGTGCTCTGGACTCTTGATTTCGATGCAGCCACACCCGGTGAGCAAACAGAGGCAGATGATGATGATGACAATCAGGAAGAACTTCCCAGCCCATTCTCGGAATACTTCAGACCTGGGGTCCGCGTGTATGTCTGTCATCTATCTTTTTATCCCATTCACTCAAACTATTGAAGGAATGCTACAATACGATGGTATGACCAGTGTACCTGGTGGCAATGAAATGAACACACCCAGAAAGCTTGGGAAGATCAGATGACAGTTCTCATTGATCACTATCTCATGTGGAAACATGGCGACAATGCTGCAATGCAGGTTGATGAAGATGCTCACCATGTTTTCCACATGGATTTGATTGGCGTCTTTGGTATGTAATTCCTCGCATGTGTGAGCTACCTTACCTACACCCACTATAGATTATGCTGAACAGCTTCCAGTGGTGCAGCACAAGGACGAACCAGCCAATGCTGCATTGATCCGTGTTGGCCTACTTGGTTGCTCTCCCATACAGCCAGTGGTTGCCATCAAGCTAGAATGCTTAGAATTCTATCATCAATTACAATGTCAACAGTCATCATTTAGTGTCCAGGCCATGGTGAAGGTGCTGTGTGCCTTACAAAATGTATGTACGTAAATCTTGTTAGCACCACACACTCACCTTGACACCAGATTTCATACATGTGACACCTGCACAGTCAATTTGCTGCAGCCTTTGACATGTATCTCACCATCAAGTGCTGGATTCAAATTACTCTATGACAAGCCATCAACCGCCATGGTCTCTATTGAATATCTAAGTACTCAGTGGTTGGGAAACCAGCTGAGCTTACCTATTGAATATCTAAGTACTGTAGGTAGTTAGTACTAATGATAGGTAGCTCTAATGAATAGTATACTCACCTCAGTGGTTGGGAAACCAGCTGAGGTGTAACTAGGTACTACGACTGAAAATACTACTGTAGCTTATGTAAGCTATTCTCATGTTTGTAAACTCCAACAGTCTCGCTTGGAGGCTGAGCCAGGCCTGTCTGCCATGTAGCTTTAGGGTATGTTCTATTGAGCACAGCTTTGCAATTTCTCATATAACTGCAGGTGCCTGATGAGATCGCTTTATCCCCTACTTGCCTGCACAACATGGACGGGAATTTTTCTGCAAAGCAGCTTGATGGCTCTGGGTTGACTGATCCTCAGACATTTCAGAGCAATTATTTCATTCCCACCACTGAAATTGAGCACTTTAGAAAAGGAACTGGCAAGGAACCTGAGAATGACACTAACACCAAGCCCATCACTTGTTCATCTAACTGGAGTGCTGCTAAGGCGACTGAAGAAGACAAAATCCAAGTTTTTGAACAAACAGGAATCTTCGTTTTAGCCTGTCGCCATGGCTTCATCAAGTGCATTGCAGAAATGAAGCATAGTGGCAAGCTGTAAGTCAACCACATTCAACCATACCTGCTAACTGTTGTTGTTGACCTACCCTGCAGTGCGAAGTATGGTTTAGCAGCAATCAATCAAATTCTCAACTTCTGTGAGAACAATCATGCAATCAGTCATGACATCAGATGTGTGTTGAGCATAACCATTGCGAACAGCGCCCTTGGTGAATAGGCAAAGGAAGCAGGCCTCAGGGTTGTGGTAAATGTGTTCCATGGGTTTGCTCACAATCGCTTGTGTCAGCTGCAGAACCACCCACTCTATCTGCAAGGGTCTGGTAACAAAGATCTAGAGACATGTGAGTGTATCTTTTCCAGTTCCAACAGTGTGGCGGTGCTCATCCGACACACATCCCTTTTCCACTGGAAACAGTTTCTAGATTTACATTTTGACCAATGGGATTGTGATAAGTACCTAGAGCTTAGTATGTTTTTCTCATGTCAAGTTGACCCTGTGCTGATGTACTGATAGGTCAATTCCTTTATAATAATTACAAACAAGCGCAGGGTCTCATCAAGAAGTACACAGCAGAGCTTGTTCAATTCAAAGTATTGATGAACTTTGATGACCAGGACTTTGAAACTTGACATCAGGAGGAGCTGACATATTTAAAGGACTGTGTGGCTGAGCCGCAGGCAGCATTGGTCTCTGTAGCATATGTGGAGGAACTTCAGAAACTCCAGTTTGTGGAGTGAGTTACTTTATTCTCTTTCGTAAAGCTTGCTTACTTGCTTCCAGAAAAACGTATGGTAGTGTCACACAGTCCCCCTATCTGACATACACCCCCTCCAATTTCACACCCAAGTCTGGCCTCAACTGAACTGCCTGGCAATGTTCGAATGCCATGAGCATGGAATATTCATTGGCCTGGCACAAATATGAGCTCCAACCCAATGTTGTCAAGCACTTTGAGTGGCAGCACAATATTCACACACACTGGACAGCCGATGACCCAGAATATGTTGCCATTTAGGATTATGCCAAACACTGCTTGTTTATTTGTGTTGTCGAAGAGCTTGAAGGTCTGGTTGTACAGCATCTCTTTGAACTCTCCAAAGCCAATTTAGCCGGTACAGGTTTGTATTACTTGTTTATACTTTTCAAATCTGATGACTTATGGCTTTTCAGGCTATAAGATGTGTAAACACATCTCGAAGGCTTTAATGTGCCACTCTGCAGCGATCTGTACAGCACTTGAATGCTACAATAGACTTGCACCCTGCCAAAAACCACCCCACCCCAAACTTGAATATTCTGACGTTGTTGGCTACAGCGTGCTCGGAGAATTTTCACTCCTCAAGGTCTCGCACTATGATGTACTCATGAAACCCTGGGCTCAATCTGCCAACCATGAAATGTCCATGAAATACTTCAAGGTCTTATGGTCGAAGGAAGAAATCATCCACCTGAATGTTGAGGTCCGTCATCTTGCTGCATGGGTTGATCACAATGAGAAACAGATCATGGATGTGGAGTGAAAATTTCGGGAGTTGGGATGTGAGGAACTTGCTGCCAAGATGGGGTTATTCTATGCTGAACGACACCGAGTGAATGATATTCATCACAAGATCCTTCTCAAGATCTACAAGTTGGAAGGGTACAATGGTCAGCTGCCCAGATGTAGGATGTTGGAGGAAGGTAGCAAAAAACAAGGAGCTGATGATAGAGATGAAGATGAGGAGGAGAACAAGGATGTAGTCACTGATGTCGTTCGTCTTATGGACTGCCTTGAATGTATTAACTAGCCTGTGTATTTGGTACAATGAAGCCTTTAATTACACCTTTCAATCTTTTTTGATGTGTTTGATCTTCAAATCAACTGCCGACAGTCCCAACCAATCCATGGTTCCAGGGAGGCAACTCAACAATTACCTCTCCTATGACACTTGTACGTGACAGGTGAAGAACAGAACAGTGGTCACTGTAGTTTGTTCAATATTCATGATCCAGAACACAACAGCGACCACGCCCTCCTGCCTGACATCCTACAAAACAGCCCTCTACCCATCAGCACCTTGGCCGCCCTCCAACACCAGAGAACCTTAACTAAAAAACGCTGGATCACCAAACTAACCAAATCCCCCCATTTCGCTCACATGTCGTGTATTGACCCTAAACTTCCTTCAGGCTTGTTCCTGAAACTCACGGCCGTGATGAACAGACGGCAAACGACCACGCTAATATGGCTCCGCACCGGCCACTGCCCACTCAACCAATACCTAAAACGTATCATCAAATCCCCAACAGACAAATGCCCCCACTGCCCGGACAAGGTAGAAACGATCATCCACTACCTCCTCCGCTGCCCCCAATACGCACAACCGCGACACACTCTCCATAACCAACTCAGTAAACAGACGTTCAACATCCCGCAACTACTCGCCTCCAAAGAGACCGTCCCACACCTCCTAACATACGTCAATCAAATGGGATGCCTAAAAGTGTCCCTGGATAAAATCCAATCCCATCGCAACCAACAACGCTGACACAACCTCTCTCCCCCCCCTCCCATTTACCCCATTCTACTAATATCCAGGATCCCTATACCCCAAACCCAACCCACATATTCATTACACTACCAACACAAATAATACACAGCTCGCTGAAGTATGGGAGATCGCACGTCCACACAACGTGCAAAAGGTAACGCTGGTTAGCGAGGCACTAAATTCCGGAACTATAGCGCGCACCAACAGACACCCCGCGAGCCAAACCAAAACAGACCAAGATCAAACCAGTAGCATCACGTGCCCAAAATTCCTGCTATTTAGTCTACTTTACCCTTACTTACCCCCGCTTTTGCTGCCAGTCCCCTACTCCCAAACGTGCACTTTCACTCTGGTGAACAGGCACATGACACTCTCCAAATCATGTACAAAACTACTACACACACATCAGAAACACATAAAGGGGGTCGATGAGTTGTCGACTTGAGCATTTAAAACCGGCCGGCAGGAACGGTGGGACCAAGGGGGCCTTACAGCATCCCTTGGGGCATTTGCTAAGTCAGGGATTCGGTGGGACACAGGTGTCCCTTTAGCTCCTAGTCAGTTTTGTCCTACATAGGGTCAGTCAACCCCAAAGGGACAGAAATGGAACAAAAAAAAAAAATATTCATGATGTTGGACCAACAAGCAACTAAAAACACTCAGAAACTCAACTTGGACCCATTCAAGTTTACACTGGTGAACTTGCTCAACAACTGGCAATCTACCTATCACTACTATGGACAGACATGCAAAACACTAGGCTCTCAAAGAGTTGTCTTACCACCATGGTTAGCTTGGCTGGATGCTAGGTGTGTCTACTTGTCTCTGACTGCTCTAATGGCTGCTACATATAATCTACAGGAATGCAACCTTATCTTACAACATGACCCTAGTTAGCAACCCATCTACATGTGTTTACAACGACTGCTACCACCCTCAAGTCCCAGTCATGTCTCACATCCGCTGGAACTGTTCTCTCAACAAAAGCTGTCTTGATTACTTGTCTTTATTCCAGGAGCTGGTGAGCAGCGCATCCCAGCTACTAAATGCAAGTGCTAAGTTACATCTTAGAAGGCGAATGTTGAAATCAATCTGACTGCTTCCTTTGACTTCGAAAAGTTGAAAGGAGCACTTTGTATTCCCCCTACAGCAAAACCACTGATCACACTGTCCCACACAATTGACAATGTGTTACGGTTTTACCCGTAACAAGTAACTCCAACCTGAGACGCTACTCTTCAAGAGTCCTTGAAGACGACGACTGAGTCGAGGTCGGTGTCAAGAACGATGTCGATGCGAGAGAGAGAGAGCGAGGAAGCGAGTTTACAATGACCACCTGGTCAAAGGAACCGAATAGTCTACCAAGAGCTCTTGTTGAGCAGAGAACCCAGGGTATGAATGAGTAGATTCTGGTTAG
>JBBPQN010000985.1:0-11087 GCA_038092575.1 Boletus subluridellus
TTTTCCTAGGGGCATCCACAGAGAAGCTGGTGAGTTCATCAATGGAACAACAGGAAGTTGGGAGACTCACTGTTCTTTGAGTGGATTTTCTAGGAATGTCCATGGATGACGTGGTTTGAGTGGCTGCATTGCAACATGCACAGGCACTTAATGCCATTTAGAAATTAGCGGATATGCCAGATCTCTGCCGTCCATACACCATCTATCCTCGTCATGTATATGTATTTAGTCCTTTGTTTTTGGCTGCTGTCAATCGCATTTGGCACCACATCTACTCATCATGACTCGGACGTCAGCAGTCGCCAGCACCAGCACTACATGAAGAAACTCAACCAGAACAAACCTAACTGTTTGTGGCAGCTACTTGCTCTTTTTATATTCGACTCACACCGGAATACAACTTTTAGCGCCACTCGAGTTAATCGAGCCCCACATTATATGACTGTGGCAGGCACGATTGACAGACCCTGAAATCCTTTCTGAGCTTCACAAGGTCTTTGACAACACACAGTATGGCCTCGGGTATGTAATTTTTGCATGGTGCAATGACAGTGATGAAACACTTATGAGTTATCAAGGCAGACTAAGTTCTTACAGATATGCAAATCTCTAGGTCTCTTTCATACATGAGACCAAGCACAAAGTGTCGAAAGCATCCAGCACGTTATGCCGGATGTACATGCAATGTTCCCTCATGCCGGTGCACGTGAAATGATAAGCCACCTTTTCCATAGTTATGGAATGTTGGTGTCACGGTACGTCATCTAACTGACAAGTCTGTTTATCACTAATGTACCATATTTCCACTCCCGCATTGGTACATATCAAAGATGGGTCTGACCAGTCATGCGTGAGTATTTTGCCACGTATGAACCTGACCTCGTAAAACAGCACAAGGCCAACTGACTGCAACGTCGTCACTTTTGGGCAGCCGGAGTCAATGATATCTGGGCGATCGACCAACACAACAAATGGCTATGTTTTGGTCTGGCCCTACACACCAGGATCGAGCCGTTCTCCAGATGCATTTTATGGATGAAGGTTTGGCACTCCAACCGAAACCCTCAGCTGATTTTGTCATACTACTTGGCATGTGCCAAAGACTTTGGATGTATGTAAATTCACATCTGCCTAACTTTCACTGATTCACGCCGCATTTACCAGTTATTCTGATGGTTACATAGAGTGATCCTGGAACAGAAAACTTCGGGGTTGTGAATGCGCAAACTTTGCTGCGTCAAATGCACGACCCCACCTTGCAAGGGTTTGTTCAGCATAGGTGGATGAGGACAAAGAAGAACATCATGCCGGAGATCGCATGGTCCCAACTACATCGGCGTTTTACACCCGGATTTGAGGCCCTGCTGGAGGAGGGTGTCGATTCAGGCTGGTATGACCCGGATAATACATTGCAACTGTACATCTTATTCAACTCGTTTTTGTTACTTGCTAACTATTTGACAGCATGGTTTTCCGTTGGTTATTCATCCCTTGGCTGCAGCGCAAGCTAGACAGTTACCAACATCGCGTCAACAATACTCGGAAGCACCATGACAAAAAAAAGGTCAGAGTAACATCACTCATTCGGGTTGTTCTTGTTTAAGCTTTGATGTGCAGATTTTACCTCATGGGATCCCAGAACTAATCCATTGTTGTGCAGACGACTATGGAGCACTCGACTTCAAAGTGAGTTGTTTATCGGCGTATCGCTTGTTCACTGTGACTCATCCACCGCTCCATTTTTTATGATTCTGATCCTTAGATAATGGTCTCATATGAGGCCTTCGATCACATTCATGACCTGTATATCAACGATAGCCACCCTGTCTTTGACCTAGTGCCACCGGGGCTTGACAGATCCATCACCTCATGCTACGATCAGTTGGGCCAGCCAGTTGTTGAACGTCATTCCATCTGGAATATTTATTGTTCTCTCTTGAATGCTATTCGGTTTTGTGAAGGTTTACAGGCTACTCTCAAAGATGTGGAAGATCCACAGGAAGCTACTGATGCAGACCCGGAGCCTGCTTTAATCCTGGGTTTACAAGACCTTCCTGAACAAGAGGGGTACATGGGTGGAGTTGGGAATGATTTGGGCCTTCGTAAGTGTTATTACAGCTTTATGTCCAATCACTCATGGTTACACAGAAACTGAGCACTTAAGGGCATTGGACGCTCTCGATCATGAAGATGAACCTGATATTCCTCTTGATGCTGAGCCTGCGCTGTGGGTAGATGCTTTCTCTTCGGACGAAGAAGACAAGATTGATGAAGTCGAAAATAATGTATGATTTTCTATACTTCGTACATTCTACATGTACTGTTTGTAAATCGGTACTCGCACATGGGGGTGTTCGGAGTGCAGAAAACAAAAATTTCCAAATTTAGTTCGCCAAAATGCCAACATCAAAATTTAATTTGAAATCTGGGCGCAAATGTCCAGCTTTCCATAGAGTGGACTAGTAGTAAGTAAATGAAAGGGGATGGAATGAATGTGGTAGCATAGCTTACCTCCAGTCTCTTCAACTGCCAGTGGAGGGAAGAAAGACTGGACGAGCGCAGTGAGGAGTGGTAGGTCGCACGGTGCCGAGAAAGGAAATGTAGCTAAGTCAAGATAATCTATGGGAATCCGTAAGTACAAAAACCAAGGTTTTACCATAGCCTAGTAGTACTAGCCCTTAGGAAAGCTACATAGTATTTACTAATAGTAGTCCTAATAGATGCTGTTCTCCAATGCACACACCCAGACCGTCATGAATACAAGTCTGTTGGCCATATTTTGGTGTCCAACACCTTCCAAGTCTCGGCCAACGAGGTATCTGAGTGAGAAGTTGATGAATAGGGTATTAGTATGGTGGAAATCTTCAAGCTGGGACTCGGATGAATAAATCTCCTATGGCCAAGCACAAACTGCTCGAGATTACATCCTAATTCACAGTACCATATTTGGTTCACTCCGTAGGTCTCGCATTGTTCTCCACTCAGGCTACTACTCATTTGCAACACCACCAACTGCCCATCTTGCAACACATGTGCAAGATCTCACTGTATCTAACGGTCTCAGTGCCCCCGCTATGCAAGGCATTCAGACCCCGTTCATGAATCTTTTGGGCAATGACTTTGCATCCTTCAGCATGGGTGCAGGCTTTGACACATGGAGTGACCCTTTTGCAATTCCCCAAGTTCCCCTTCCCGGAGTTGGGCCGACCGTGGTGAATCCAGGCTTCCACATGCCCCCGTCGGTTGCCAGTTGTACTGTCCCCCCTGGCAACCTAAGTTTAATGCCATCCCCCTGTAACCTCTTACAAGAGCAAACTGGTTGGAATAACAACATGGGGATGCAGCTTCTACCCCCTGCTTCATTCCAGTCCATAAATCCAGATACAAGTAGGATGGCATTTAGCAATATGCCGAATTTTCGCCCCCACCCTCATCCTATTCTCACCCCCGCCCTCCCTCCCAAAGCATGCAGGAGCAGCAGCACATTTGCCACTGCTCCCAGTGCATGCTCCCGTCCCCATCCCCTGAGCTGACCTCGTCCCCACCCTCACCCTCACCCGCTGCACCTGCACCTTTGCCAACCAAGAGCATGCAGGAGCAATTGCACAACATGCACAATCGTGTGCCTTGTGCCACTTTCACTCTTGTATGCTCTCTCGCTGTCACCGACACCCTCCCTCAGAATGCATCAGTACCCCGAGTGGGAACTAAATATTGTTCCGGTCGCTCTGATGGAGTTCTGTCAATGGCCACACAATGTCCTTCAAGTTGACATGTTCCCTCCCAGTCCCCTGCCCCCTTCTCACAATGCCTCACAATTTTTTCTGTTGTATCCTCAGAGTCATACAATCCCTACTCTGTCCCACATGCAGATAGCCAGAAGTCAGTGTTTTCCTTAGTGTGCTTATCACACTTTTTCCAATCCAAACTTGCTTGCCATGATTATTATGTGTGATCACCCTTATTTATGCTTAGATGAAGGTTTTCGCTCGTCTTGCTTGTACGAAATCTCAGCTACTTGCAGTTATGCATGCTTTAATTACTTACCTCACTTTTTACCCTTAGTTCTGGTGTGATAAGCATGACAAGCACAAATAGGCAGCACTCTATTTTCCTGATATGGTGGAAAGACATTGTAGAAGATGTCAGATGCTTCTGTGACTCGTGCCAAACCTGTAAACGGAGTAAGCCATCTAATCAGAAGCCTTATGGCTTGTTGAATCAGTCACACACAGCACACACCCGAAAATCAAGCAAAAAATCATGTGCCATTTATTTTGTCCAGTGTTCCGCCCGCTGTCCTTGTTACACCACACAACAATGGTCCACAGCATGACTCTGCACGCCGGACACAGAGCATTAGCACTGCCACCATTGCGTGTGCTTGCCCAATTCCCATTTGCGGCAACAGACATTTTGCCATGTAATCCGAGGTATCAAATCAAGAGGTTCGGAGGTGGGTGATGGCGCCGTCGGTGTCAGAATGCAACCGGATGCTAGTTTGAGTTTGGCTTTCGGATTACCAGCACACAAGGCAGTGGGGTTGATGCGATGGGATTGTCTGCCATCGATGAACTTGAAGGTGGCATTGGAGGACATGGATCTTTTGGATGGCACGTTCTTATTGTAGCCAAATCGCCAGACTCAGACTGGGATGTGGGGTTGGGTACAGTGCTGTCTGTCAGTGAGGACGAGTTGATCCAAGGGCAGTCGACAGGAGACAGGAGTGTGAGTAGCCTGCTGCATAATTTGCAGTCGCCTGGTCAGTATTGTGTACATTCTGTACCCTCTAATCCTAACCTTATGCGAACACGTGACTACAATTGGTCTCGTTTGGTCAACCTATCAACCAATCTACCCCTTGCTATGACAATTCTACCACCTAGACGACCAGTAACAGTCCAAAATAGCTGGATTCCATTCTCTCCAGGACTATATTCGTGCCCTGGATGTGAAGGAGCAGAAACAAAACTGCCTCTGCATCGCAGAGGCAGAAGCCGGAATTGATTTTTGCTCAATAGGCGACCCGTCCCTACACATCCCAGGACTCCCTCCTGGACTTCCTCCCGAACTACCCGACTATACAGACAGTCTTCCTCATGTATCGTGGTTAGTATGCTCTTCCCTTACCTTGGCCTGTATGCTACTTCAGCAAGGAAAATGTCTTCAAGATCCTAAGACACAGGTACTATACCCACTCCAGGTTTTTTTTTCATGTTTTGTACACATACATTGTCAATGTCACAACAAGTATATCACAGTGAAGCTGGTGCAACATGGTACAAGTGTATGTGGCAGGTGCGGTATGGCACGAAATCATACCCAGATGCAGCAAGGTGTGACACACGAATATATGCACATTTGTCACGCCATGCACAGCTGTCAACCGCTGTTTCGCTGGCTGTCTTTTCTCTACACATCGCCGAAGTACATGATCACGAAGGCACTGTTGCACCATTGTGAAAGCGACCATTTCACCACCGCTTTCCTTGAGCGTTGCCGAAATACATTGTGAGACGGCCAAACACCACTATCCTCACCCATCATTAGCGACCTTTTCGCCGGTCCTGGCAAGAATTGCAAGGTGCAGTGGGAATAAATGTACAGATTTAACGCTATAGAAACACGCTAACCTTGGATACCCCTCCTCAAACATCTTTCCGACGCTTCCAACTGCTCTTGAATCTCCCACAACTTCATCTTTTGGATCTTCAAGTCTACATACCTATCCTCCAACAACCTCTTCTTATTAATGAGCACGTCCAGGTTTTCTTGATCTGGAAGCTCTGTTCATCTCCATTCGCCGACTATTTTGTAAAGGTGAGACTCGATGGACAAGATATTGAGCCATGAGGGCGGATCTGGGGACGACTCCGGGAAACTCAAAGGAGCACCAGTACCTATATATGTTAGAAACTTTGGGATACAAAGTGAATGATCCACTCACCCGAAGTTCCTTCCATTTCTTTGTCTTCACCGTAATCTGGCTTCTCTGGACTCTGACTTGACCCAGGGACCTGGTTGACATCTGAGGACAGCTCCCTGGACACTTGCTGAGATGTCCACACCATCTCTAATAATGATGCAATCGTCCTTCCCTGCTGTGGTGTGGATAGTTGAGGTGGGGGAGGTGGTGGTTCGTTGAGTTCTGACTCCAGAAGCTGGTCCAAGGGTCGCTTTGAAGGGACCGATGATAGTGGCAGGGGTGATCTGCGAGGAAGGCTGTTGAGGTCAGAATGGAGCAGTCGCTTGACTGCAGATACTTGTGAAGGGGAAGGGGAAGGTCGAGCCAGATAATTGAGATCTGAAGCGAGGAGAGTATTGAGTGCCGTCTTGTCTTGTGAGGAGACAGGTGGATGTGAAGGTGAAGGTTGACGAGGCAGATCATTAAGATCTGAACTGAGTAAGGTGGTGAGTGACCCGTCTTGTGAAGAGACAGGCAGAGCCGGGGAAGGCGAAGGGCGACATAGATCATTAAGGTCTGATGCGAGCAAGAGGCTGAGTGCTTGCCGGTCTTGTGACAAGACAGACGGAGACGGCGAATGTCGGGGAAAGGGATTGTTCAAGTCGGAGGCCAGAAGTCGGTTGAGCTGCCATTGCTGGGGTTGTACCGATGGGGTCAGCGAAGGGGTGGGTACCATAAGTTCGTTAAGCTCAGAGCTGAGTAGGGCGGCGAGGCGAAGAGAGTCGGCGGCGGACATGTTTGATAAGGTTGGTGAACTGGACAATACCATTAAGACGTTTTATTCGTCAGCATTTCATTGTTTGCCAAATCGGGCAGCATAATAAACCTAATAATTATGGCATGTTCCCCCTTGCCGACGAAGACATAATCGCCGTTAAACTGAAATCAAGGTCAGAGAAAATTCCCAGATCCATGCCTTCTCCAATTGAGTAAGTCATACTGGTTTCCATGAAGCAGCCCCTGATTTTTTTTAGACAACTACAGGCGCTGCGAAACCAATTTTCAGTGGTGAAGAGGAAACGTGGCAAACTTCAGTCCGCCATCGCCAAAGCTCGTGACCTGGTATTCAGGTTGATCGAGAAACAAGCCAGCTGTCTCACTGGACAGGACAGTGGCAGAGACTTGGAGGAGGCTTATCAGCTGCTCCAAATATTCTCGAAAACCTTGCGATTACTCCAAGAGGATAACGCAGAAATCCAGAACGACCTCGCTGAGTTTGAAGCTCGCGCTCAAGTTCGGCAACAGAGTGTGCAAGAACTGTTCCAGCAAGCACAAGTTTTCATGGAGACTCCAAGCTATGCATACCCAGGCTCAGCTTCTCAGGCATATAATTCGGAGTTACTGAGCAAGTTAGTCGGAGCTCGATTCTGAAGTTGGGGAATTGGACTGAATTCCGCATAGTGTAGAGCAATTTAGTTTCACCGAACTTTCCTTTGACTAATCATGAAATCCATTACATTCACCCATTTGTTACATTTACAAATCCAACTATTCTCACACCGCGCGGTGATCACCTAAAGAAGAAACATTGAACCTCACTGAATCTCTGAGGTCCTGGAAAGCCCATTCGGCCCAATACAGCGAACAAGTCACAACATGTCCAGCAATGTCGCAAAAGCTCAAGAAAAGATTTACTCCCACGCCGCTCGGATGGTCGAGGTGATGAAGGGTCTGAGAGTCCAGCAGGCTGAAGAGACACAGTGGATAAGGTCACTTGCTGAGGAAGTTGTAAGTCAGACAATCGCATGTGATTTCCACTCATGATTTCTTTGGCAGACGTCGGTGAGAAAATTTATCCTGGAGGGAGTGCAAATTCTGCATATCGTACCTGAGATGGCATCAAAATTCAGAATGAAATCCGAGGAAACAATCACATTGGATGAAATATTTGGCGAGAGCAGCGTGATCAATGATTTCCTGAGCAAGGCCGTATGGACTAAAAACCTCGTAAGCAACTCAAGCATCCCTTCTGATGCTGACCTCGGCGACTCCACCACTCATAGGTGGAAGAAATTCCAAGCAACCCCCACTCCCCCTGCCCAACCTACCATCACTGTCACCACCATGTCTACTGAAACACTCCCAGCAAATCGACTCCCAGCAGGTCAGGTTAAGCTGCTCGGCAATACATGTCAGCCAAGTGGGATCAAAAGGCCATTGCCACAAGATCCACAAGATGATGAAGATAAAAGGCATGAAGAAACGACAGAGGCCAAAGGGAAGGATGACACTGTCAAAGGGGCTGTGGGTGTAAGGGAGAGAAAACGGCGAAAGATATCGACAGGTGTTGTTGATAACAGAGATATTTTTTTCAGTCTGGTGAGTCACAAATGTTCACTATCAATCCTATACTAATTCAAGGCAGCAATGCATACATTGTGAAACAAAAGATCTGTCTTGCAAGGTTTGCAAGACCGCTGACGGCATGAAATTCAAGCCTTGTGGTCCTTGCGCGGCTCGGAAGGGTAGGTGTGGTGTGATCCAGGATCTTCCAGTGATCATAGACGGTGACGGGCATGTTATTCATGTGGCCGGTAGCTGGGGAAATCTTGCTTCATGATACAGGGCAAGAGATGCTGGAGAGAAAGTTGAGGTAAAGCCAAAGTTGAAGGTCCCTAGGTTGACAGCAAAGGATAAGGGAAAAGGTCGAGCCATCGAGCCAGAGCTGGGCAAAGACGAGAGGTTGGTTGCTGAGGCTGATCCGGAACTTACTCCGGCAGTCCAACATGAACCAGTAAGTATTATATGCATTGGAATCTGAATTCGCTAATAATGGGTCGGATGGCTAGATTGGCAAGTTTGACCAGCAGGTTCGAGACCTGCAGGCTGCCATCCAGAGGCTTGATCTTCAGAATGATGAGATGGAAGAGGCCCTCAGAGGGCAAGTTACATCATTGTCGGCAATGGGGGCCGAGTACAATGCGACAATTTCATTACTGAGCCAGCGCAGATCCGAAGACATTCAGGCCAACATGGATCGCCTACAGACAGCGGTGCACCGTGATCTCAACAATAATGAAAACATATGCCAGGAGGTCATCATGCTTCGGCAAAGAGCAGTCCCTCTGGAGGACTGCTTGGCGACATTGATGAGACGAGTTGGACAAGTCATAGATCAGGGGGGGGCTGGGAATGGCCAATCCCAAGTGGTACCTATGCCGGAATGGTCACTTCAAGGTGGTCCTTCAAACTTTGGGAATTAGTCTTGTATAGTACTCTATCACCAGGCTCCAATAGAATCCGATTGTCGACATTAAGAAACAACACTAGAAAAGAAAAGGAACAGAAAGCATGTATTGAAAACAAGTATCATATCTTGCCTAATTACATTGTCTGCGCCTCAGCTTGACTTCCACAAACAATTTCTTTCTCTGCTTCGCCGGCAGCTCATTCCCTTTCGTTTCGGCAGGAACAGACCGCTTGACACCCTTCGGCGGGCCAATTCTCACTACTGGGGTACCTTTACTGATGGCCTTGGCGACGTCAGTGCACCAAGAGAGGATGGATTGTACATCTTTCCGGGTGATCTTGGTGTCTTGAAGGTAAATGGGAATATAGGGGTATGCACATGTTACCCTTTGTAACTTGGCAGTTTCAAGGTCACGAAGAATCATGCCAAAGAGCATCAAGTGAGTCGCCATGTAACCTCTGCTATGGCGTCCATTGTCAGTATTAAGTTCGATCTTCAATGCCTTGGGTCCCAAAGTCTTCCAGTCTTTGTGCATGTCAGACCTGGCATGATACAATGAGGATTTTACCAAGAATGTCGGGGGCAGAGTGTCACCGACGGACTCAGGGACATCCTATGTTTGGCGCATTAGTCAAGTCCATGAAAGAACTAAAAGTCTCACCTCAAGATCCTCGATGCTCCAGATTGCCTTTCGGTACTCGACCTCCCGACTCAGAGACATCAGGAATTCCCGTTGCTGATCCCAGGTTTTCACCTACATTGGTGATCTGAGTGGCCTTGAAATGATCTTGTTGGTGTTGGCATCCTGAAGTTGTTGTTCAACTCGCCGACACCAAGGCATGATATGATCATCGATTTTGGTATCGCTGATGACTGCTTTCCACAATTCCACTGAAACAAAAGGATACCGTGGAGTATGCTCCCTCTTGCCGTTGACAAATTCTTTGTCATGAAGGAGCATGCCAGTGAACAAAGCGATCCTCGAGAGCTCAGATCTTCCATGTCGCTCTCCAGAATTGGTGAAAATCTCAGTTGTAAACAATGTTTTGTGTTCTTCTGACCATGAGTGACTTTTTGGTGGCAGAGCATAGAAGTTGTATTCCCAATCGATGTTTCTGGGGACAATAAAACTGGGGGTATTCTCGTTCCTTATCTGCAATACGTCAATTATAACTTCTTGCTGAGGTTGACAAACACTAACTTACCGGTGCAGAACGGAGTGCACAAACTAGCCCCCGATACTCTTCTTGCTCACTTAGTGAGACCAGGAAAACCGATTGAGATTCCCAATCCAAGTTGGAAAATGCAGGACTGCCATCAGAGCCATGCTGGAACTCCTTGCACGTCAGCAGGTCACTGAAATTGAACAACAAACTCTTTCGGCATGGTGAAATAGTCGCCACTGTAGTTTGTCGGGTCTTGTTCAATGGCCGGGGTGGCCCTAACAGCCATGTGAGCAATGCTGAAAAATTGCTTGGGCAAGAACTACATTTTTTGACCTTCTTTTGTTTTGTCGGTGGAGGTTGAGGTGATAGGGTCGGTGTTGGTATTGGTGTTGGTGTTGGTGTTGGTGTTGGGGGGTTGGGTGTTGCATCATCATTGTCTCTCGGTGAAACCGCATGGGAGGGCCTTGGCATAGGGCTCCGTGATGAGGAAGATTCAGACAAGGAAGGTCGGACACTTGATCTACTCCGAGTCTGCACTTCTCGCCGATGAGTAGCACTGCTCTTGAACCCGAAAACCACTTTCACCTCCTTGTTGTCTTGATGTTCTTTCACATGGCGTAAAATAGCCATGAGATCACCTTGTCATATGTGCAATGGGTCAAGGAGACCTGTCCCTGCTGGTAAGTAGTTTGCTGACATATCCACGAACTTGTCTGGGGTCTGTTGAAGTTGTCCCCATGGAATCCTGGCCTTGGTGTCTCCTGTA
>JBBPQN010000986.1:0-11086 GCA_038092575.1 Boletus subluridellus
ATGCATTATTGTCTGATTTCCCACTGTCCCACAATGGGATCCACAAAATCCTATTCAGTATGAGATTTATGCAGTACTACCATATGCATTATGAGATATTGTACTGTACCTCCATTTCTAACCTTGCATCCGACATGGCGTCCTCGTTCGCATCGGACATCATGAAGGAGCGACAACGACCAATACGCACACGTCAACAACGCCGTCTACTACCACCTCTTTGACGCCATCGTCAACACCTACCTCATCCAACACTGTGGACTTGCACCGACACAACTCGATTTGGACGGGAACCAGGACCAGATCGGGCTCGTGGTGTCGTCGTTTTGCGAGGTGCGTCTCGCTTCCGTCGTCTTCCCCGACCATAGCCTAATTGGTGACGCTGATTGGCATGGCATTCAGTTTTTCTCCTCGCTTTCGTTCCCAGACGTCCTCGACTTGGGTCTGAGAGTCGCACAGCTCGGAAGGAGCTCGGTCGCATACGAAGTCGGGGTGTTCAAGTCTTTGGAAGGAGACGGGATATCGGCAAGTGTGGATGTACCGGCTGCTGTGGGAGGGTATACACACGTCTTTGTCGACAAACATTCTCGTAAGAGTGTTGTGATGAACGCGCGGATGAGGGTTGGTTTGGAAAAGTTGGTTACTGTAACACGGCTGGGTAGTGGGGCAAAACTGTAGGATAGTGTCGTATCTCATGTAGAAACTTCAAACCGCTGGGCATACCCAACCAGCACACGACATGTTCGAATGAATGGATAATCAGCCAAGAAGTAATAGATACACATTGTAGTGATGTGATCGCCATCAATCTCTCATATCCCGCAGCCGGGAGAATGGTTCTATGCACATCCAAGGGCTTTCCCTTTACTTGCCCAACCCTTGAACCCATCCCAACACAACGGCAATGAACTCACGCAACAAGCATGGCAGCTGCAGAGGAGGTGCTGCCGAGCAGCAAAAACCAAGGGCTGAATCCAATGAAGGTTCCAAGCCGAAGTATACATAGATGCTGTAGGCAATGTTAGGTAGCGACAGCGTCGACAGAACTAGATACGTCACCCCGCGTAGAGATCAGTATACACAAGGATAGTTCCAAGAGAACAACGCACCCGAGCCGATCCCTGACACCCGCCCAGTTGAGCGTCCGGTATCGAGCTGATACAGGACCATCGCTCAACGGAATGTCGACAGAGCTAGATACGTCACCCCGCGTTGAGATCACTGTGCACACAAGGATGGCCCCAAGAGAACAACGCACTCGAGCCAATTCTTGACATGGTCGAGTTGACCGCTCGATATCGAATTGATATGAAGCGGCGTTTTCGTAAAGCCTTTGAAAATGAGGACGAGATCAAGCTACGGACTCGTTCCAAGGATCCAATTTCGATCTCGTTGAGAGTGACGAGGAAAGGAGGGTCGATGAGGTGGACGAGACATTCGGTCGTAGGTTGTAACTGAACGTTGGGTCGGGAAGAGACACCCTCAGACGACAAGTCTCGGAAAGGAATCTCAACCTCGACAGTTTCTCCGGTCTGTTCACAATCCAGTCAGGATCCGATATATCACAGGTCGGTCCAGCGTACCGAAATCGAAGCAGCCTCTGCGATTCGCTCCGCAAAGAGCTTAACCTCGTTCAGCATCAGCATCCGTTTCCGTTCTTCTTGTTCCATCTGGTTCTCATCCTCGCCACCGTAACGGTGCTCCCGCTTCCTATTACCCATCTCATCAAACTGAACGTCATGGAATATAAGTCTACATCGAGATGCTCAGCAAGATCAATCAACACCACGCGCTCCATCTCACCTTACCTCGTCGGCTGCTTCCGCCTCGTCGCGACGACCTTGTACTGGTTCTCCGCAGCCTTGCACCCCGTCCTCAACTTCAGCGCCAACGCGAACTGGTTCATCCACACGTGACACGCAGAGTGGATCGGGTCGTAGCGCATCAGGACTAGGATAGGCTCTGGGACGTCGAACCAGAACCCGGTGCCTTGGTATTCCCAGGAGGCGTGTCGACGTCGACGACGTCCAAGACGCACTTGTTCCTGCATCGATGTCAGTGGGTGTTGTACGGGTACAGAGCAGCTCATACATGATCCTGATGGATCATGGTTGTGAGCCTGGGGTGTGTCGACTTACCATACACGACCATGAACATGCGACATCGTTCTCCATACATTTACATCCAAAATATGCGAGTCCGGGATCACCCTAATACGCCACGTTTGCTTCGCGTCCCCATCGTGGAAGCGCTGTTGTCAATGGGCCTCCCTAGACGCTTGCAGCGAGTGACACATGTAACGTCCCTACAGGCCGTGTTGAGTTTCAACAATAACAAGGCGCTTTTTCGCGATTGCATTGATAGCAGCCGCCCGATGCAATTAGGATGAATTGATCTTCCCCACATTACGCAGCGCGTGTTAGATCGTCTCAGCAAGTGGCTCGTCAAGGGCCAAGGTTCCCTGCGAAAATCTCCTGTTTGGGAACTGAAAGCCCGTAAAGCAATGTGACATACCTTGTCTTGCTTCTCTCGCGTCGAAAGGACGGCGGTCGAAGATTTGGTCCCTGTACCATTCCTGATCTTGAACTTCTTAGATAATCTCGGCGATGGAAGGTTGCTCCTCTGGACATGGGATTGTCAACCTGTCATCGGGCGGCGTGGCTTTTGTGCGGCCGGTTGACTGGGATGTGGTCCCTGGCAGCAGCTTGGAGAAGGGCAACCGGATCTTCGCCTACAGGCGTCGCAACAAGAAGCCTGTGGAAACATTCCAGAAAAGGCGCAGGTATGTCAAATAATTAACCTACTCGTTGACGGCACGCGTGAATCGCTCATCACGGTGTTCGATCAGTTTCTTCTTCTGAGCAGGTGTCATCGCAGGCGGAAGCGAAAACCGAGTGCTGAAGAATGACATCGTCATCATCATACACACACCCGCGAGCATCAATGTCAAACACACCTAGATCGCTCCTTCTTTCCCTTTGAATTCTCCGCAAACTCGAGTATCAGAACGTGTTCCTCTTCTTCCACACCAGGAAGTAGGGGAAAAGTCGGGGCTCCGCCGTCTGCCGCGTTGCTGTTGAGAGAGCGTTTCGGCATGTATGCGTAGCTTATTGGGTGGCGTGTACGCGAATTTGGTGGGATCGGGGAGGAGCGCTCTGGGTGCGAGTCAGTGGGCATGGACATGAAAATTGGCGTCATGCACATGATCGAGTGGTCTGTTGGGATCGGGTATGTCAGTCGAATGTCGGTAAGCAGGCGATACACATTCAACTTTTCAACGGGCCCTCCATGGAAGAACGTATCACTGGAAAGGTGGTCGCCAAGTGCAGGACCTGAGCCTGGTCACGTGTCAGGGGCACAAAGAAAACTTGAATCCGCTAGTGTGATCACTGACATTCACCTGTCGCACGTAGGTAGCACGTAATTAGCGTCCGCAAAGGAGTGATTCTACGACGTTTCCGCTTCACAAAGCGAATGATGAGCACTATATCGATCGTCACTTTCTTCGAAGGAAAAGGGGCCATCTGTACCCAATTAGGTAATGAGTGGCGCAGCATTTTCCCGTCCCAGCACTTGTAATCCCACGGTGTCTGACGTTCTTCGGATCCACCACCTCCCAAGCTATCAGTCGTGCTTCACTCATCTTTCAGCTTTTTTAACCGCTCCCGCAATGAAGACCGCCTTTAAGAAACAAATCAGACACCTCCGATCCCGCATCGCCAGTAGAGACTCGTCTCCAGCACCTGCCCAGCATTCAGACGTACCCAACATGCAACCCAGCACAATCCCCAGCGGCTTGAACATTCTTTCGACTCAAGCCAATGACACGGACGCTCTCGCTCTCGACACCCAGCACACGGATTTAGATGTCCCCGAGGTCACAGACCCTGTCTCTCTCGAGTCACGCTCCGACATCTCGAGTGGTGCCAACATGCGGACGAAAGCTTCGGATGTTGCCCACTTCATGCAGCACGTTGACCCGGACCTTATGGAAAAATTTGGACGATTCAGAATACTCATCATCGGCAGGGCGAATGCCGGCAAGACAACCATCCTTCAGGAAATCTGCAACTCGACAGAAGATCCAGAGATTTACAACGATCAAGGGCAAAAGGTAGGTTGAACAAGCTGGATATACTGGGTGCTAATGCTGTCGATGTGTGATCAGGTCGATTCTGTGATCGAGGGGTCCAGGGAGGTGAGTGTCGTGGCTACTATAAATGTAGTTGAAGTGCCTTGCAAGCCATCTTGCCTTGCACAGCGTGGACTCCATGACATCAATTATCAGATGGTTTTCAAAAGCAATGAGAGATTTGTTTTCCATGACTCTGCTGGATTTGAGGCTGGCCGTGAGGATGAGTTTGAGAAGATGAAAAACTTCATCACGGAGCGTGCAAATACAACTTTCCTCAAGAAGCAGATCCATGCCATATGGTGAGTGGGTATGTTGGGTTGGGTTCTAAGTTCTAACTACTACTTTAATATGAGCAGGTACTGCATTCCAATGGATCAATTTCATCGTGCTGTCACTGTTGCAGAGGAAAGGTTTTTTGGTGAATGTGACACTAGGAATGGTGATGAATTCTTGTTGATGATGTGTTCTGAGCTGACTGGTTTGGGTGCTAGTGCCAGTTGTGGTACTATTCACTAAATGTGATGCACTTATAACACAGGCATTCCAGCTTGAAGACCTATTACTGCCTCTAGAAGATCAACTTGTGAGGCAGATGAAGTGTGCTGAAGAAATCTTTGCCAAGAGAAATGTATGGGGGGATTTGTGCAAGATGGAATTTCCCCCACAGGCATGTGTAAAACTTGAAAGTTTGTACACATATACTTTCATCTCTATTCTACTCTGTTAATTATATTACTAGAGATGGATACATCTGCCACAGGATGTAACATATTGTTGGAGCAGACTGCAGCTGCATTGGATGGTGCAGCATTGCAGATGTTGATTACAGCACAAGAAAAGAATATTCTACTATGCATTGCATATGCAGTGAGACAGTAAGTGAAACAATTTTTAAACATAAAAAGTATATATATTGAGGCCATAAAGTGTCTTGCTGCCTTATGCTGTGTTCAAGACCACTGAGGAGAAAGATATTGATCTTGGTGAAGCATTGGCAAGTTGGTTTCCACATACACAGGTAAGATTTTGGATCAAGGAAATATTGAGATAAAAAATGATTATATGCTTGAATTATATTGATGAATGGTTAGGTAATTATCATGATATGGAATTGAAAAAGAGCTAATTAATTGATTGCTTTATTCTGTCCATGCAGAGAGTATGTGATAGATTGCATTGGAGTCATAATAAACTCACATACTTTATTATATTGATAGTATGTAAGTGGTGTCTCAAATAAAAATGTTCATTATAACCTATTCTATTGTTTATGTATTAATAGCAGGTGAGCAATTCAATGGGGACTTGAAAGAGAGTGTTACTGATGAATTTATACATATTATTGTTTTGAATTTGAAGGGAGTAAGTCATACAGGAATTTATGCAAGTCATCTTATTAATGGATTTTTTGATGTCACTGCTGTTTTTGTTACTGTCAGGCAGTAAGTGATCTAACATGCAATAAGAGGGAGTGTGGCTAATGGGTTGGTATTTGTATTGTATGACATGCCAGGGAGTAAGTGGTCTGATTACATTTGAGAACATACAACTAAGGGTTTCATATACATCCTTGTAACCATCTTTGGATATAAAGAAAGTAAGTGGTATGTGAATGAAAAACCATAATTTTATTCACAAGATTGTGTTTATCTTGGCAATTGGTATTTCAACAATAGTTTGTAGGTGATTAATTGTGCATTTTGAGGTTAGGTGTTGATCATAGGCTTATATGCTATGTTTTTCATTGATAGTTGGTAAGTATTCTATATCAATATCAAATCAGAAGACTGTTAATAAAGCTGTCTCCTGTTGCTTTTCCACTGATAGAAAGTAAGTGGATTGGATTTAACATAAGAGTGCTGCTCATCAGCATGCCTTCTCCTGCTCTCCAATTGATAGGAAGTAAGTGGCTTGACATGGATTTGAAATGAGAATACTACTCATCAGCATCTTCCTCCTGCTCTTTCATTGACAGCATGTGAGTGGTCTGATGTGAATTTGAAATGAGAATGCTGATTACCATGCCTTTTCCTGCTCTTCCATTGACAGCTTGTAAGTGGTCTAATGTGAATTTGAAATAGGAATGCTGCTTATCAGCATGCCTACTCCTGCTCATCCATTAATAGGTTGTAAGTGGTCTGACATGGATTTGAAATGAGAATACTGCTGATCAGCATGCCTTCTCCTGCTCTTCCATTGATAGCCTGTAAGTGGTCTAATGTGGATTTGAAATAAGAATGCTACTCATTAGCATGCCTTCTGCTGCTCTCCCATTGACAGATTGTAAGTGGTCTGATGTAGGTTTGAAATAACAATGCTGCTCATTAGCATGCCTCCTGCTTTTCCATCAATAGGATGTAAGTGGTCCCATATAGATGTGAAATAACAATGCTGCTCACCAGCATGCCTTCTTCTGTTTTTTCATTGATAGTTTGTAAGTGATCTGATGTGGATCTGAAATGAGAATGCTACTCATCTACATGCCTCCTTCTCTTCCATTGATAGTGTGTAAGTGGTCTAATGTGGATTTGAAATGAAAATGTTGCTGATCAGCATGCTTCCTCCTGCTCTGCCATTGATAGACTGTGAGTGGTCTGGTGTGGATTTGAAATGATAATGCTGCTCATTAGCATACTTCCTCCTGCTCTCCCATTGATAGCCTGTAAGTGGTCTGATGTGGATTTGAAATGAGAATGCTGACTACCATGCCTTATCCCACTCTCCCATTGACAGCTTGTAAGTGGTCTGATGTAGATTTGAAATGAGAATGCTGCTCATCAGCATGCCTCATCCTGCTTTTCCATTGATAGCGTGTAAGTGGTCTGATATGAATCTGAAATGAGACTGCTGATGATCAGCATGTCTCCCACTGCTCTTCCATTGATAGGTTGTAAGTGGTCTGATGTGGATCTGAAATGAGAATGTTGCTTATTAGCATGCCTTCTCCTGCTTTTCCATTGATAGAAAGTAAGTGGTCTCATGTGCATATGCAATGGGAATGTAGCTCATCAGCATGCTTCCTTCTGCTTTTTCATCATCATTGACAGCTTGTAAGTGGTCTGATGTGGATTTGAAAT
Source organism: Boletus subluridellus (assembly GCA_038092575.1). Taxonomy (NCBI): domain Eukaryota; kingdom Fungi; phylum Basidiomycota; class Agaricomycetes; order Boletales; family Boletaceae; genus Boletus; species Boletus subluridellus. The sequence goes on from JBBPQN010000986.1 coordinate 7,213, forward strand.
GAGAATGCTGCTCATCAGTGTGTCTTCTTCTGCTCTCACATTGACAGCAAGTAAGTGATCTGAAGTGGATCTGAAATAAGAATACTGCCCATTAGCATGCCTCTTTCTGCTCTTTTATTGATAGGTTGTAAGTGGTCTTATGTGGATTTGAAATGACAATGCTGCTCATTAGCATGCCTTTTCCTGGTCTTCCACTGATAGAAAGTAGGTGATCTGATATGAATTTGAAATGAGAATGCTGCTCATCAGCATACTTCCTTCTGCTTTCCTATTGCTAGCATGTAAGTGGTCTGATGTGGATTTGAAATAAGAATGCTACTCATCAGCATGCTTCCTCCTTCTCTTCCATTAATAGGATGTAAGTGGTCAGATGTGAATTTGAAACAACAATGTTGCTAATCAGCATGCTTCTTCCTGCTCTTTCATTAATAGGAAGTAAGTGGTCTGATGTGGATTTGAAATGAAAATGTTGCTTATTAGCATACTTTCTTCTGCTCTCCCATTGATAGCCTGTAAGTGGTCTGATATGGATTTGAAATGAGAATGCTGCTCACCAGCATATCTCCTGCTCTCCCATTTATAGCCAGTATGTGGTCTGATGTGGATTTGAAATGAGAATACTACTCATCAGCATGCTTTCTCCTGCTCCCCCATTGATAGGCTGTAAGTGGTCTGATGTGGACCTGCAATGAGAATAATGCTGATAGCATACCTCCTTCTGCTCTCCCATTAATAGCAAGTAAGTGGTCTCATGGAGTTAAAATGAGAATGCTGCTCATCAGCATGCCTCCTCATGTTTTCCATCCATTAATAGGTTGTAAGTTGTCTGGTGTGGATTTGAAATAAGAATGCTGCTGATGTTTTATTTGCATCTCTTTTGCTTTCATAACTGTTCCACTAATAGTTTGTAAGTGATTCTATATGTACTGTATAAGAAAATATTAGTTACTGATCAATTCATATCCAACCTTTCTACCACTTTCCTATCAATAGGAAGTAAGTGATTCAATTTCAAATGACAAAAATGTGATTTATCAGCTAGCATTAACTTTCATCTTCACAGGAGGTAATGATATAATGTCAGTTGACAAATTGGATCACTAATATGCATATGCTTTTCCCCAATACTTTGTATAAAATAGAATGTAAGTGACCTGATTTACAATTCACATCTGCATTTTGCTTATTCAATTTGTCATTTCATCATCCAATTTGGCACAATTCTATTCTTCCTTAAACCATGCATAGCTGGTAAGTTTCATCTTGCTATTTCTAAGAATTGTGCAGCTATGAATGATATACCTATAGGATGTAAGTTATGTTTTGTGATGCAATATTTTTGTGTTATTTACATTTTTGCTTTTTTGACATTCAGAAGGTAAGGAGGTATCTTTGTAATAGTTTAAATATTCTTATTTATAATTTAAATAGACAGTCAGTTTTTACCCTCAAGATCTACTGTATATATTACAACTCACATCATCCAGATTGTCACCAACCCCCAGCCCCAGCCAGTAAATCTTTTATTATCTGATTATACTATGTATGTATGTGCTAAAGTAAATAATCTCACATCTTCCAGGGCTCTCTTCAAACAATAAGGATATCACCCATGGCATGTCTATCTATTAAAACATGTTTACCATGCCAATTCCTGACATATTTCAGACTAGAAAGCCAGCCAACACAAGGAAAGAGATCCTTCAAAATGGCATTGGTAAGTTAATAATTTTAAATCTTGGTAACTTTTATACATGCCTTCCTTGATAGACCTTTTGCTACTTCTTCAATACTCCTTTACTCTGGTCCAAAACAAATCTGAAGACCCCTTTTCCTTGGCAGTACAAAGATATCAAGCATCTGGGATATCTGCTCAGGTATCCAAGACACTGGATGAGCTCTTTGTCAAATATTCTGCTACCAACAGCCTGGATGAAAAAGCAAAACTTGTCATGGATGTAATCTTGCACCACCCTTTGTGTAGGTAGTCAAGCGGCATAGTTTTACATATACTAACTTGATCTCATAGCAAGTGGCATCAGTCAATAGAATTTGGAGGAAGTGTTGGAAAACCAAGTGGCACTGGTTGTCAGGACTTGGGGAAAGTGTTCCAATTCAAGGGAGGCTCATCTGTTTGACCACCTCAGATGTTGTGGGTGGTCATCTGATTAGCTGTGAACCAACATGATGAGCATATCAATAATATCATGCTTATTCTGAATGACTGAGGGAACAAGTCATCACACCATTGATTTCTATAAAGTGTCACACTTACAATGTTCACCTGACTCTGTTGAAACCACAATGATACTGTATATACACTCAGACCTCAGCATTCAGTGTTCAACCTCCACCCCATCCACAGCCCACACAGTCTGCCTCCATGATCATATCAAATACCATCTCGTCCACCCTCTCCGGAATACCCTCTGGGTTTATTTCCAGACTGAGAAGTCCACACAGGACGAGCAGTGCTCCCAACTTGGATGCCATCCTGTTCTCCTCTCTGCATGTCATGTTTGTGATTGGGGTGTGTATCAAGACAAGGAAAAGATGAGGACTGACAATAAGCGCAGCCTTCCACGCATGGATAGCACTCGACAGCATTGTGGGCTTTGCGCAGAATCTCAGGCACTATCATGCGTGACGTTCAAGGTCAGCTTTACACAAATGAGCGGTTGAACTTACCATTATCGAATCCTTGCGCCGAGGCACTACTCTTGTCTGATATCCTAAAATATAAGCCTATATTGGGTTGCTCAGCGAGATCAACACCACATGCTCCGTCCCACCTTACATCGCTAGCCACTTCCGCCTTGACACGATGACCTTGTACTCCTTCTCAGCAGCCTTATACTCCATCCTCAACTCCGCCGCCAACGCGAACTAGTTCATCCACGCGTGGCATACAGAATGGATTGCTTCAGCGGGTCGTGGACCTTTGGACGCATCAGGACGAAGATCGACTCCGGGACGTTGAGCCGGAATCCAGTGCCTTGGCGTTCCCAGGGAGGCGTATCGACGTCGACGATGTCTGAGATGCACTTGTTCCTGCATCGATGTGAGTGGGTGTTGTATGTCCATAGGACAGCTCATGCCTGATTTGTAGAAACCTGATGGGTCATGGTTGCGAGCGTGAGACGTGTTGATGGTGCCAACCGACTTACCATACACAACTGTGACCACGTCCACACCTGGAAGCAAACTCGATCATGGACATGCGACATCGTTCTCCAAAAATTCACGTCTGGAATATACGAGATACGACGAGTCCGGGATCGCCCTGATACGCCACGTTTGTTTCGCGTCCACATCGCTACAGCGCTGTCATCAAAGGCCTTGCTAGACACCTGCAGCGGATGACGCACGTAAAGTACAAGACATGCTGAGCTTCAGGAACAGACCAACGCAGACGACGAACGAACGAACCTCGGTGAAGTGATCCAATATTGACGTCTGCCCGGTCGAGCTTTGCCATCCTCGTGTCGTGGCTCACCTCTTTTCTTTCACCTAACCACACCCAATCAGCCGCAGGCACAACGGACGACGTAGACTCACGATGAATGTCAGTCCAAGTTGGTGCATGAACCATGCAGTATATATGAGCGCCGGAGCAACGTCACAGGAAGACGAGATGGCCATACCGATATCGGATTACATGATGTGGACCTTTTTTTCCTGGGACCTGTTCCTTGAAGCACGGTTGTCCGGCTTTCCATAAGAACCAGACCGGTAGTGTCGTTGTTTTGCAAGGTGCGTCTCGCATCCGTCGTCTTCCTCGACCATAGCCTAATTGATGTCACTGATGCATGGCGTTCAGTTTTTCTCCCCGCTTTCGTTCCCAGACGTCCTCGACTTGGGTCTGAGAGTCACA
>JBBPQN010000987.1:0-11082 GCA_038092575.1 Boletus subluridellus
AAGGCAGTCTCTGTCGTTCGATGAGAAAAGTCAGTTTCGTTTACATAACTTTCCTATGTTTTCTTGTCTATTCTTTCTCTTCTCTTTAGACTCTGTTATGTTTCAGGACCGTATCTGCAGTCGCACCCAGTCTACGCAACACAGAACCTGGGCTCAAAGTTGCTAGTACAGAGCGGAGATATCCGAACTTTGTAGAATTGTTCCATTGGAGTGTTCCATATCCACGCACGCACCACACGGCATCTCACGGTCTGTTGTGCTGCCTCGTGGCCACGCCGCAACCTAGCTTCGCCACAGGAGGCATGTTAACTTTGCTTGATCATAATTCCCCTCGTTCCCCCTCCCTACGGATCACTCATCCGAACACATTGCCGTTCCAAGTTAGTCGTCGGGACAAATCGGCGTCCGTGCTGTGTTACTTACCTGTCAGTCATCACGGATATAATCGATACCCGTATGACACTGTCGGGTTGGGCGCATTTGACGGGTAAGCATGCAACACTCTGTTGGCAGTTGCCTCAACTCGTCCGGTACTCATCTGCTTTGCGTTCCGATCCGTGGGTAACAACACAGTAGCGACTCGGAGCATTTCGACCGACATCATTCACTGGCGCTCGATCAGAGAATATCTAATTCCTGTCTTACCATCATACTGCAGAATGTTTTCTTGATCCAGTGTCTGAATCACCTCGTCATGCAGATATAAACTGATGCAATAATCATTGCGATGACACCAAATTACATAAAGTAAGTACATACTATCGCGTTCAGGTGCTTATCCATCGGGACACTTCAAGTGAGCAGAATGTAATAAGGGAAGACATAGATCAGAGACCACGGCTTAATAGACGGCATTATGGTATGTATCGGCCGCCTAAAGCAGTGTTTTGATCCGTTCACCCTTGGTACGCAAACGAAACGGCGCCATATGAACCGTCCTCGCGGCCCAACATGCCATGGCCATGCAGAACCAGAACGGTGAAGCGGACGTCCATTTGATTCTCCACACAATAAAAAAGCGAAAACTTGAAATTCTGTGATGCATAATATCCATTCTGTTGGAAATTACTGTTTCCACTCGATGTGCTTGCACAATCACGTAGTATACCTCGCCGTTTCCGCATGTTTTCTCCTCCTTACTTGTTCGATAGAGCTCAGACAAACAAGATTGTTCTGTCATTATTCTTACTGCGTGGTTCCGCGACCCGAATTCTAACAGTATTCCAGGGATGGATTCTGGCTAGAATGAAGTAGTCATTTGTTTACTGTTTGTCACGCTCGAGGCACCAGCTGGTTACGTGAGTTGGACGAACCCGCACGAGGCCTACCTTGAGAGGATGAATAAAGGAGAACATAGACGGAGGGGCACGATCTGAGCGACCGGGATGTGCATAGGAGTGTATTGACCGGGACACGATCCCCAAGCCCGAGTAGGCGTGTCTTCTGACACGTCAACACGTCAACACAGGATCAGCACCTAAAAAGTGCATGATGTATCAGAAACGTCACTGAACAGGGGTGCGCGCACCGGAGCCAGGTAGACTCCAAACAGCGACGTACCGGGGTAATACCAAAACGTGACACAGAGGATGAGGTAAAGACCTAGTTATCACGCGTGGTCAGTGACGAAAAAAAAAAGCTGGTACATCGACATGGGGCGGGTCAAGGGGATGAGGGAAACATACACATGAGGATCATCCCTTCGAGCCAGTTTGACTTGCCGTCTTGGACGATGTAGTTGACCGTGAGCACTACATAGATCGTCACGGGTTACAGATCCCTGGATTGGTGAGAGGAAAGCAGGGGGACGCACCTGATAGGAACATGACAACGGACTGGAGAGGGTCAAACAGGAGTGTGAGGGGCTTGCCGAGTATCCATGCTAACGTGACGATAAACCTGTGTTGGTGATCAAGGTAAGCGTCCATGGCACCGTGGTCTGTAACCTGGGGAGAGGAGGGGGGACGACGTACGGGATCACGAAGAGCGCGATTTGCTGGTGAACGATATTATTGAGTTATAGAAGCGGTATATAGTGAAGAGGAGGACTAACGATGCTGGAACCGACTGCAACACCAAGACTTAGCGTCAACTTGTCCTTGACAGACACCGTCACCGCCGTGACGTGCTCTGCGGCATTTCCGACGATGGGGAGGAGAATGACTCCAATGAACATCCTACCGATACCCGCGGTTTCCGTCAGCCCATTGATGGAGTCTACCAGAAACTCTGCAGTAATAGCGACGACCTACGCAAGTCGTCAACGATCACCTTTGCTATTAGGAGCGCATATAACCATTAAACTTACTACGGTGACGACGACTAAGAGTCCGATAGACACAGGAACGCTCATTTGAGGTTCCTCGGTTTCCTCCTCAAGTAGCATTGGTGCGACATGACCCGACTCCGGATCGGAGGTTGGCTGAGTAGCATGGGCCGGCTTCTCCCCTGACGAGAAACGGGGCTGGGGAGAGGACGAAGGCGAGATGACCAGTGACGCTTCACCGTATTGGGGCGCCGCAGGTTGCCTTCCACGATGGAATTTCTTGATCTTGAATGGGTTGACCGCGTACTTCTTTGATTCCATAATTTCTTCGCTATCGTCTTGGTATAGACCTTTGTGCGAAAAGAGCTGGAAGAACAAGTAGGACGCATAGACTGAACGGCACAAAACCTGCATCAGTCCTGCAACCATGACTCGAAAGCAAATCCATACTAAAGAGTAGAATGATGGCGACCTATGAAGAGCTTAGATATTTTCATTTGTCCCCGATGTTGGTGCACGCACCCCACGACTCATGTTAAGAATATCTTGATCAACGATGGCTGGATCGTCAGTAGAAGACCCTTGAAGAGCCATCACGAAGGCACCAGGGAGAAGGACGGCGATAACACTAATCGTCAGAAGAGTCGAATTCATCTGTACCGTGGCTTTTGGTTCAAGGTTTCAAACAGTGCGAACAACAATGTGATGGAGAAACACATACTGGTGCTGAAACCCTGCTCCGAGTACCTCAGGCCACCCGCAAAGAAACACATGCCGAGCACGAGCACTGTGTGGCAGGGCAACATTAATACAGAAACAAGTGATGGTGTGGCTGAAGGCTTACGCAAATTACTTAGGACAGACCCGACAACTAGCAGAGGCTGTGAGTCCGGAAATGTGCAATCGACGGAGAGTGTTTTACTCACGAGATGACTGCACGATATCTAGTTCACACTTGGTCAAGGCGATGATCTGACAAAACACACAATGAGAATGCGACATGTAGGTATACATGACGGAATTCAACATACCGAAACAATCAGCTCGACACTGCGGCAGAAGCGCATGGAGAGATAAGCCTATCCAGAGGTCCAATAAGAGTTCACTTACGCATTTCCCTAAGAAGAAAAATGTCAAAAGGCCGGTAAAAAGCTACCGATCACACTTACGAGTGTGGCATTCATGAGGCCTGCTAGGGTTTGCCCGACTCGTAACGACAATTCTTCCGTGGCAAATGCAAGCAACTGGTGATTGATGAATACTAAGTTGTAATTCCCCAGTCGACGGCCCACCTTGGCAAGAGGTATGATAGCAAGAAAGGAGACTGTTTAAGTGAGTTGACAGCGACCAGTGCAAAATGAAATACGACCACGTACAGACGAAGATGAGCGTTTGCTGGTTTGGCAACGCGAAATTTAGTACCCACTGCACCAAGCGGACATTAGCACGAAAGAAGAGAGAGAGAAATCACAAGGCATACGGATACGGGAATACAAACGAGAAGAATATTCAAATCTGATAAGGAACTTATGAGGAAGAGGGCCTCGCTCCGTCGGCGGACGACTTACAAGACGCTAATATAATGGCTCGTATGCTTTTCCAGACCGTTGGAGGCGGCCCCACCTTCTTTGGAGGCTGTATGAGGAGGGCGGTACGCTGCCGAAGAGTGGTTTTCTTTGGTCGAATTCCTCCCTCAGTCGCCAGTCTCCTCACTGCCGAGGATGAACCAGACGGCTGTTGGGGGAGTATCACTCGTCTGGAGTTCAGGGGCAACTCTGTCGTCTCTGCCACTGGTGACGACGATTGTACGTTATCCATGAGTTTCGCTGGAGCTAATCAGCCTTTGATATAAGTAACCCACTACTATTTGGAGAGTAGAAGTTAACGTTGTGCCAGAACATTAGGAGACAAGTACCTTGGAGTGTCTGTCAAGGGGAACGAAAAACGCGGGAACAACGAGAAACACCTCAACGAATGGGCACCTATTTCAAGATTTGGCCGATGCCAAGTGTTGTCAAGTGATTGTTTATCTAGACCGAAAAAGGCAACGTCTGTCGTTGAACTAGAAAAGTCAGCGTCGTTTAACTTTCCCCTAAGTATATGTTTTCTGTTCTTTTATTTTGTTTTCTGTTTCTTCTCTTTAGACTCTGTTATGTTTCAGGACCATATCTGCAGTCGCACCTAGTGCACCACCCGAGCTCAAAATTGCTAGCACAGACCGGTGATGTCCGAATTGTGCGGAATCGTTCCTAACTCAGGCTTCCATTCGAATGTTCCATATCCACGCACGCACCGCACCATCACTGGTCTGTCACGGTCTCTTGTACTGCCTCATGGTCACGCCGCAGCATTCGCCACAGCCAGGCGTGCTACGCCTGATCATAACACCCCTACTAGTACGGACAACCCTCCAAACGCATTGCATTGCAATTCCCATTCCGAGTCTCAGTTAGTCATCGGGACTCGGACATAATCCGATTAATCGGTGTCCGTGCTGTGTTATCTACGGATATCGATATAGATATATACCTGTATGACATTGTCGAGCTGTGCGCGTTTGACGGGTAAGCACGCAACACTCTGTTGTTGGCAGTTGCCTCAACTCGTCCGGTACTCATCCGCTTTGCATTCTAATCCATGGGTCACACACAATAACGACTCGGGGCATTTCGACCGACACCATTCACTGTGGCGCTCGATCAGAGAATATATGGTTCCTGTCTTATCATCATCATGCACAAGTTTTTCTCGCTCCAGCCTGAAACAGGTCGATCGTCTGAATCACCTCGTTATGCAGATATAAACTGATAAACAATAATTGCGATAGCACCAAATTATGTAAAGTACATTGAGGGTGCTTGATATCCATCGGTACACGTCAAGTGAGGAGAATGTAATAACTAAGGGAAGACATAGATCAGAGACCACAGCTTCATAGACGGCATTATGGTATGTAGCGGCCGCCATAAATAAATCAGTTGTGAATTCCAATGCAATTACAAATGGTTTCCTTCTATGTCACCGGATCCCTATTAATGCGGTGTTTCGGTCCGTTCACCCTTGGTACGCAAACGAAACGGCGCCGTATAAACCGTCCTCGCGGCCCAACATGCCATGGCCATGCAGAACCTGAATGGTGGGGCGGACGTTAGCGGAGCAGGTGGAGAACAATACATTACATACCTCCATCTTCCTGGCATGCCACCCTACGCCACTGCTGATATTTCCGTTTGCATTCGCGAGCCGCTCCATTTCAACACGGAAAGGGTGGTCGGCGGGTAGTTGCCTCCGTAGTTCCCCACCGAGCCAGCCACTCGCCGCGTCAACGTACCAGCCTCGACCCCCCTTGCTCCGGATGGTCCGCCACGTTCCAGCACCAAGTCCGAGACTGACGAGCGCTGGTATGGACAACTCGATGACGCGGAGGCGAGTGGGTGCCTGTGGGACGATGGGTTCGGGACTGAGTATGGATGTGTAAGGTGGTGTGCACAACGGCCGGATCAATTGTGTGTGCAAAGCGATGGAAGCTTGGCGTGCGCATCCTCGTGACCCCCCCATACCAACACCGGCTCGGCCCCAGTCAAGCTCCGGTGAAGTGGATATGAGTGTCAGTACCTCGACGTTGATAGCCTTGGTCTTGATGAACGTAGCGATGGCTTCCAGTCCAAGCTCTGGGATATAGGAAAGACCCAATGAGCGTAACTTTGGTTGTGGCCTGCACACGTCCCGCAGCAGTTCGTTGGTAATTGGGGCGCTGGACAGGTCGAGGTATGTGAGTTCGCCACTAGTGAAGCAGGGTGCGAGGGCAAAGATTTCGCCGAGGTCCTCGACAGATAGCGGAGAAGGGAATGTTCGATCACCGTAGAGCGTTAGCTCCTGTATCCGCTCAGCGGCGGGTGTTCGAATGAGGAAATCTTTGATGGACTCTCCGGTCAAGCGGATGCATCGAGCCAGAGCAAGTGAACGAAGCCTAACAGACGAGTCCCCAAGTACGCCGAGCAACTCAGGTGTGACACGTGTCGCGGAAAGGTCGAGATGGGTAAGGGAGGGGAAGGCGAGAATAAAGGGAGTAAGGATGTGTGGTTGGATGGATTTTACACCACGTAGACAGAGACGCTGAAGACCAGGGAAGGTCAATGAATCCTCTCGGGCAAAGCGGACAGCCAACGATGTACGAGAATGCCTCGCGTTGATTCGCTCCTCGTCCTCGCTCGCACTTGAGTCGCCATCGTGGAGGAGCAGGTGAGTACTGACAAACTCGGTGACTGCGCCGACGAAAACAGCGCTGACACAACCTGTCAGATCAACGGCTTCGAGAGCTTTGCAGTCGCGCCTCCTCTCGCGCTCATCTTCCTCCGGATCGTTGTCATTGGCGATGAGGCCACGTCCACGTGACGGACGACGCCGACCACGTGAGAGAGACCCGCGGAGAAATAGCTCATTCAAAACAGGCAGTGTCAGCGCCCCGTCCATATATTCGGTGGCGCCAAATGCCGTCAGGTTCGGCATTTCCTACCGGAGTTTATTTCAGTCCCCGTGGGGGAGGACGAGCAAGTGACGTACATACCTTGAGGAGTGTCTGGACGCGCTCGCCGGTAACAAAACGTCTAGTCATGCCTTCCTCCACGGAACGGCGCATGCCAATGGTCCGAAAATGGTTGAAATCAAGGTGCTGTACAAACCTTCCTGGGCGTGGGTCATGCAACGTCGGAACTAGCAGCATGGGAGTTTAGTGAGCATGCAATTGTTCAGAGCGCAAAGAATAGAATGTAACCTTACCATAAACACCGGGCTCGTTCCTCTCCACAACATTTTGGACTGCATCACTAATGGAGCGCAGGATCTTCCATCGCGCAGGACTTTTACTCTTCGCCCTAAGACGCCGCGGACTAGGGTCACGAGACGCGGGTGGAGAGAGCAATTCTGGAGGAATAGATCCATCTGGACCGCTGAGAGTCTCAAGAATGGATTCCTTCCATTTTTCGAGGGCGTCCGCATTAGTGGAAGCCCCGGGTATGGTGGTGCTCGCAAGAGCTGCCTTGGTAGCGGCATGGATGGACTGTTCGACGGCAAGCGCAGTAGTGTCCTCTGTGCTTTGGTCTTCGCCCCCAGTTATCTCCTCTACGAGCGCGAGCCAGCTTTGTGGAAGGCGGACCTCGATTCTGTGCCACAACCACGGCTTGGCGGCATCGTACCAAGCGTGGTTGACGAGGCAAAGGTTGGCCAAAGTCCTACGCACGACTAGCTCCGGACAGTTGCTCGGCGGCATGGACGATGGCAATGCAGTTGGAGGGGCATAATCTCCGAGTGCAATGGGATCCAAGGAGCTGGTAGGGGTTGGCAAACCTGCGGCATAGACATATGCGCAGATGGTGAGGAGGAGTTCAGGAGGGTATTGCAAGACAGCAGACATATTGTCGAAGTAGAGGCAGAGTGTATATCCGGGATGTAGAATGCCAGTATCGGATCGGTGGTGGGTCCTTATATACCGGTCGGCCCTTGCACTCCGTACGTCAATGACCCTAATATGATTACATAATCCGGGGAGGGGGTCGGGGGCATTTCACAGGGAGGAACCGCGAGTCGTCGCCAAGTCAACGGCAGCAATAGTCTGACCATTGCGTGCCCCGACTGATCGTTTCAGATCCGAGGATCGTCCTCTCGCTTGAAGCTTCTTGCCTGCGTCACGGGTTCCCACTGTACCTCTTTAACCGTCCAATCCGAGGAATACACGGGTTGCCGTCAAACCCGCCACGTCGCACCTCATAGTCGTCAATTCTGCGGAAATAGCACGCAACTCGAAGTAAGCATTCAATGGTGCTGGCCAACCTCCTCGGGTTAGATCCAGTACGGATTCGGAAATAGGTCGGGCACCTCACAACCCTAGGTGAGAGGTTCTGCCACATAAAATTGACTGTATATACATGTAACATCAACTCTTGGCAGCTCTATCCGTTCGAGAGCTGTGACTGGACTTGAGACGGCCAGAAAAAAATGGAAATTAGTGGTTGTTCCTGCAAAAACCGAGTGACAGGTGCACCCGAGGTGCCCCACTCATCCTCCAAACAATGATAATCTGGGGATACTCCCATTTGACACATACTGGACAGGGCAGTCTGTTGGGGGTTACGCGTGGATACGAACGTGTGCGATCGTCGTAATAGCAACACTCAAGTTTCAACACCAACATGGCGAATGGGGTAATTACCGCAGGGTTCTGCCATCCTCGTCTCTGCAGCCGACACACTGTCAATTGACAAGAGCGGTAATGAACAAGTTCAAGCGTCTCTTTCTCACAGCACGTTACTGGCTACTTACTGCTGGCAAAAACGCTGCTGTACCAATGTGCTTGGTCGACGTTTCAGCGTCTCTTTATCACAGCACGTTACTGGCTACTTGCTGCTGGCAAAAATGCTGCTGTACCAATCTGCTTCGTCAACGTTTCAGCGTCTCTTTCTCACAGCGCGTTACTGGCTACTTGCTGCTGGCAAAAGCGCTGCTGTACCAATGTGCTTCGTCAACGTTTCAGCATTCACCCGCGGGAATTTGAATTCAACGTGTTTCAACAAATACGTTCCGCTGTCAGACTGTTCTTCACATTCTTACCAGCCTTTCTGTAGCCGCATTAACAATCATGTCGAGTTAGATTCCGTGTTGACACGAATGATAACACCCCCAAATGCCATGCAGAACCGTCGGTATGGATTGGTATTCCCATTGGTCGGTGGTACATCATGTATTGAGTGGTAGGATTTGAAACGATCCTCGGTCATGCCTTGACGTAAAACTCGTACTGTTGCAACATCCAAACGAGCGAAACAGCTATCAACATCGAGTCAGTGGGTCTGTGGAGCCAGCTTGCATGCACAACTCAACTCGACACTATCACTGGACTGAGCACCGGGACATTGAATTTGGCGGTACGGAAGATGAACAGCTCGGAGGTGAAGTGCCCAAAGGCAATGAGGTATGTGAACAGGGCCATGTCATATACACTAGAGTGATTTAGTTAGGTGCAACGGGATGGCAAGCGATACGTACACTTTGCTGTGGATGTTATAGGCGGCATATCCCCGCACGACGGCAGAGGTCAACGTCCACGCGGCGAATGTGCGTGCCTGCAGTTCAGTGACTGTGGGAGCGTTATAGTGAGTGGAAGGTCCAGACAAGAAAGTCTTACTAGACGTGGGTGCTACACCAGTGTACAGCCTGCGCGTGAGCTTGAGGGTTGCGAAGTTTTGGACCGTGTTGAAAATGGCCATGGTGGCGACAATGAGCTGCCATTTGGGTAAGAGTCCCTCGGTTTGCGGCAAAGCTGGCCAAAAAGTCAGAAAGGACACAAGACACGAGATGGACGAGCTACCGTCGAGGAAGGGTTGCAGGGAAGCCATCAAGGTTGGGATCAAGAGGAAGCTGGGCGCTGACGCCGATCGTGAAGCCCATTCGAGAGGTAACATAATTGGATTATATAACATTCCCTAAAGCAGGGATTGTCAAAGAGTGGGTTTTGCTTTGCACAATTGCCTGTAAGTGCTGCCTTTCTAGTCGGAGGGACAAGCACGCAGTCCATGCCAGATCCCTCCTCCTTGCCATTCCCCGGCCCGTCCCGCTCAAACTCATCGGCTAGCACCGCCAGCAGCAGCGGGGCCAGCCTCACCCGTCGCTCGCGTATCACTCGAAAACGAAGTCGAACGATCACTGCAAGTTCGCATCGCGATGACAAGAGCCCCGAAGTCGTGGACCAGGTCTTAGACATATCCGCGGCTAACAACGCAGACTCGGCCTCGGGCCTGCTTGCTAGCCCCCCTGGAACCCCCAAAGGCACGTCACCAACACATCCTCGACCTGGCGCGGACTCCACTTTGGGCTCGGATATACGCAGCGAGTCAGATGCAAATAGGAGTTGTGCTACCTTTGGGACATTCGGTCCTCCAACAGACGGTCGCCAGGCATCACCGGGTGGCCCCGCGCACGTCCGTGCTTTGCAAAGTCAATCAGGAGTCGTGCTGTCGTCTGAGACTGTTGTTTCCCCTCCCACGGTACGTTTACCTTGCTATTGCAAATAGCGACCCACTTAATTCCGTTCTATGCAGACAAAGGGCAAAGGCAGACACCTGCCTCGAATCACCTCGCCTCCGTCGTCGTTCAAACCTACTCCTACAGACACCGACCGGGTTCGCAGTAGTTTGCGCGACTCCTTAATGACCCAACAGTCGTCAACCTCTTCCTCTGTGTATCCCATGTCCACTGCCATGGATACCGAGTCTCCCCCGTCCCCTCTATCTCCCGTCCTGCCAGACCGTGGCGTCCCTGTGCCCGCGTTCGAGTTTGACGTTCCGAAAGTACAAAAGTTCGACGCAGACGACGTGTCTTATCGACTACAGCTTCTCGTCAAGAACAACTACTTTCTCCCACCCGCACATTCCAAACCGTCTCCCGCAGATTTTCCATCCTCGCTAAACAACTCCAAGAAGGCACCGTCTCCGACGTTTTTGGACTTGTTTCGTGTTGGAAAGCCCAAGTCGAAACCTGCCAGCCCTGATGTCGCGAACGGTATCAGTCCGGTATTTAGAGTGACCTCAGATTCCACAACGGCCTCTGGTCAGATTGCGCGCGACAATGGTAGACCCTTGCCGCAAACATTCCGTCCTCCGCCAGGGAGCCAGCATATGGCAAGGGTAGTTGTGGTTCGGGAGAAGATGGAGGACTTGGCTGCTGCTGCGAGGCAAGCAGAGATGGATCTTGGGAGGCACGACTTTCTGTTGGACCGGGACCGCGTTTCTCGGAGGGCTAAATTTGCCACTTTTGATGGCATC
>JBBPQN010000988.1:0-11072 GCA_038092575.1 Boletus subluridellus
CTAGTTCCGGCATGGATTCCTCCCAAGATTGGGATTCGACAAGCAACACCGAAAGAATTTAAACATGCGCTGCAAGGCAACACGACCACATTCTCAAAGTCTAAATACTCGTGAATCACTGTCCCATCCCTTGCATCAGATCACCTGGATCAATGCACCCCGTCTGCGGTGCCTGGGCGTAAACACGACATGCAAGCAGGCAACCTGATTGAAAGGAAAGTGTTGCCTGACTCTTGCTGATAACAGTGATCCGATTCACTGTCAGTCTGACTGAATGAGCTAGAGGAGTGGATGTGCACTGTTAGACGCACCCTCCTGGTCGAGGGTTCAGATGAATCGTTCGCTTGTTGTTCCTAATAAAGAGTGAGCCGTCACAACGTGGGCTGCCATCACCAGAAAAAAGGACTCACAGGCGCTGCTTCCTTTGGGTCTGCAGTGCCTTTTCCACTAGGAGAAGCATCTTTCTTGGAATGGCCATGGTCAGCAGCCTTGGAAGCTTTTTGAGGCTGTGGTGCAGAATGAATTCCAGTGCTTGCACACAATCAAAACCAAAAACCAACCTGTGGCTGCTTTGGCATCCGGAAGGATGTTGCCACCGTTCGCTAAGATGATAGGTCAGACACGTCACACATCGTTCGTCTATGAAGAAGAAAACACCTACTGGCTTTCTTCGACCTGCAGCATACGACGAAGGCCTCCCACTCGTAGCACTCTCACTCGCCTGCGGGTGTGAGCTAGGTTGAGGATCGGCAGGGGGATGGGACTTTTTGAACAGTCGATCTGTTTGAGGCATCACCCAGTGCTTAATATTCTTCCCAATCCCAGCCTGTAACAACCTTTTGAATCTCGGGATTTCCTCAGATGGCTCAGCAGTATCAAGGTGTTTTGATATGGGATGGGATGATCCTTGAGGCAGTACCTCAACCTCATGAGCAGAGGATGCCAGGGACATTTCCTCCGGCAACATCAGCACAGAAACAGGTAGACGGTCAAAGACTCACTAACCTCATCATAGTTGAACACAGGACCAGGCGTGCTGGATGGCACCTCGACCTTGTGTAGTCAAGGAAGTGGTCTTCGAAAGGGAAAAAGGACAGACTCCTACCTCGAGCAGGTCGTTATCCTCCCGTTCCATCGTTGCACGTATGCGAATGTGGGCCAGCACTTCCCGTACGTGTACCAGGTCCACGAATCTAGACTTGAAACCTCTGTCAACTGAAACAGGAGTCGACACAATACTCAGGAAATCCATCTCCTGGATGGTTCCCGGAGATGCCATCAGCGTCGTCGAAGTAGGAATTGGTTGGCAACTTCAGTTCCATATTGGTGGGTATGCATTCTAGATCCTTCATCAGTTCGGCGGCCCGATCCCACTGCTCCGGAGACAGGTCTTCAACTAGTGTGAATTGAACAAGGACACGTAAGATGCGGTAGCCCACGTCCGAGTCTCGGCCGGAGTCCTCGCTTGAGGCAAGCTGTGATGCCTGGGAACAGGCATATTCAAGCCAATGAAGCAGCGAGAGTTGAGTCCAACCGAAATACGTGACGGAATCTTTGGTAGGTACACCCGGCGTGACATTGGTGTAGATGGTGTCCGGAGGGGAAAGATCATCAGGTAATGAGAAGAATGTGACGTATTTGATGTTCTTGAGCGCAATTTCGACTTCGTCACTCAAGTGCAGGACACCGCGGGAGGAAATTTTCCTGCAGAATGCATCTAGCACATCTTGGGAAGAGGAAGAAGGTGGATTCGTGTGCACGTCGTTCCACCAAATAAAGAATGTCTTCATCGTATCCTGCGTGACTCCGGATTGGAACTCCCGCACGATGTCGTCCAATTTAAACAGCGGAATTTCGTATCGATTGATGATGTCGGAGCGCTGGAGTAGCCCGACCTCATCGTGAAGTACCGGGTATCCCTTGAGGAATGGTAGATCTTTGTTAGTTTGACAGAACTGCAAGTTTGACACATCTAAGATCCCAACGTTAGATACGACCGGGAGCGGCAGCTTCGGCTTGTCGCAACAAGAGAAGAAAGCATCTTGCAGAATCTCGGACACTTCGTGATGTGGTGAAGTAGGACCAAAAGCGAAACGCGCCATCGTGTACAAACCCAGTTGCGTTGCAAGTTCATCCTTAGCTCAAGCAGCAATGCGCATTTCTTCCTCGTAGATTATGCACGCCAGAAAACCACCGACCTAAAGGACCTCCGTGTTCCACACTATCGACAGCATCAGACAGGAGATTCGAACGTTGTTGGATGCCTATATACACACCCTTAGCCTGCCCATTCCTGACCAACCGGTCAGTGGGTATCAAGAAGTACCTGTACTACATAGAGTACTTACGTCAAATCAATGGAGTTACGTTCCGTGGTAGGCAAGAAGTGCACAAAAATGTGCAGTCCAATACCCGTTGTTTGGTAGGTACTCTGACTCTAGGCCTGAAATATAGTCACGTCGATGGATGGGAAGGAAACATTTACTATGGACGGCGACCGCTGCTCAGTTCAGATAGCGGGATGTCAACATATGCATGTGTCAAACAATGAACCGAGGCACGTGCCTGTCGTTCTCGGGTACGATACCCTGTGAACCGAAGAAAAGGTGGGCAAGATGTTTAAATCATGGTAGAGAAGACATCATTACCATTGGACTTTACAAGTGGTTGATCTGATTTGCTCAGAACACTATAAAACCCTGGGGATAAGGATCAGCCTTCCAGAACCACCGCACAACGGAAGGACACTCACCGACGCCGAGTTTTGTGGAGTTGTCATTGCCAACCACTGATCCGCACCAGACCACGCATCAGACTGCACGACCATATAAGTGAATGAACATACCTATTTTTGCAAGCCTCTCCCAGTCCACCTGTCCGAAGGCAATGCCGTCGTTCTTGATGATCCACTTGTGTACCTACCATGAAGTGAAGGGTGAACTGAATGCTGACCAACTCAACTGAGGCTCACGCTGAGTTTGCTGACGTCGAGTATGCTAGCATGTTGAGATTCCTCGATCTCCCCGGTCTGAAAATGTACCTTGATGCTACGTGCCTCAGCATCGTCAGCATTTTGAATGAGTTCTCGGAGTACTTGCGTGATAAGTTGACGAATATCCAACACCAGAATTCGGAAAACGACGTACCATCAAATGTTCCAGGGTAACGCGAGAGTATTTTCACCAGCGCTCGCTGGTCGACCTCGACTTCTTGTAGATCTGCCACCTGAATTGCACTGTCTAAGAATACGTCTAGATGACTGGCCAGAAACGAACGTCATGGTCAGACATTGCGTGAATGATTCTGATGACAGAGAATAGAGAGGAAATGTTGGATGGTGCACTAAACGCGTGGGAGTGAGATGCGCGTCTTGAGGGGGCGAGGGACGTTGTTGGTCCATGATCTAGATGCAGTGATAGACCGTGACCAAGACAACTTGAACAGAACTCGAGCAAAACAAGTGTTGGTACTTCGGCTCTCTGGCAGCGGGTCGACCAGACTTGTCCAGTGTTTCCTCAAAAGAACCACTCTAGATCCCACTCTGCCATCCATCCCTCCTTGTTTAAAACGTTAAACTGGGACTTGGCCGTCAATTGTGTCCAACCCGTCATACTGTGCCGGTCTCAACCATCATGTGAGCTTACCCTCACCTGAATCAACACCTGTAAGTACTGATGACGATTGTCGTGCGCTCTACGAATCACATGACTGTCGTAACCGCAGAAGTGAAGGGGTGGCCAACATGTTTGAAATGGTAGAGCCTCTGCTGCACCGTATATATTGGATATTTCCCACGGCTTCTAGCCGCATTTGTGTTGCACCGTGGCTGACCAAGTTGTTGTAATGCACAGTGTTCATCCATCCATTTCGCCCAATAAACAGTAAACAATATAGTATTGGCCGATAACTAAACCACGCAGCCGATTACACGTACTCAATCATGACGGACTCTCCATTGATCGAGACATTGGTCAGAACGGTGCCGTTTTGTTTAATGTCATAGATGGCAGCGTTATGGGGGGTATAAGTCTCATTCCCGGGGCCAGTGGCCACGGCGTCCGTAAACGTGACTGTACTAAAGTTGGCAAAGGGGACTTGGTTATCATTATCGTCATAGAAATCTTCAACGATCCACTCCGCATTCTGACCACAAAGGGGAGCGGATGAATTGAGATTCTGAGTCACATTCTGGCCATTGGTCAGATTCTCGATCGTTGCAACGCCAGAATTCGCGGACGAAGCCAAGACAGTGAGTCGGACAACATCTCCAGCAGAGATACTGATGGGGCCTGTGAAATTGTAGTTATCATCTGGGTACCATTCGTACCAGGCTGTTTGTCAAAGGAACAGTGAGATAGATGTGAATACATGATTCAATGCCGCCTTACCAAAATATGTAGGTGGACCGCTTTCAACAGTGAACGCAATACCAGTCTGGAGAATAGCACTTTGACAAGTGTCACCATCGATACCAACCCAAACGGATGCAGAAGTCCCTATCGAACCCAAAGGAGTGGGGACGGTGAAGGTCCCAGTGACAAAGTTGAATGTTCCCTTGACAAGGATGAGATTGTGTGCGATCATGGACTAGGAATATGTTACAGACGTTATCCTTTAGCCAGACAGCGCCAGCCCAATCATGGCTGTACATCGTGTTGGAAGCAAGACTATCCTCCCCTAGAGTGTTGTTGAGGGACCGAGTGCCCCCACTACGGCGGATGCGAGTACCTAGCCCAGAAGGAACAGCTAGAACCACAGAGGCAACCAATAGGCTGCTGAAAAGAGCAATGTCGAAGAGTATGGTGTATGTGAGGGAGCAGAGACCGTCGAAAGAACCTACCTCTGGGCATTTAGCCTTTTATACATATCTTTAACCAAGGAAATTTACATGCCGTGCCACTGCAGATCGTTCTGCTTGTCACCCAATGTTCGTATTGGGAACAAGCATAAGCTCGTCAGTAAACTCGAAACGCTCAACAACACAACCTCATGCTTCAATCAATGTGAAGTTCTCACCTTCATTGAAGTGGTAGGCATCAGGCACAGCCCTAGCACTATAAAAAGAAGACTTACCCCTTCAAATCAGCAAATGTCAAGTTACATACCGTCGCTCGGCTGCACTGCAGCTTTGCCGGACTTGAAGCTTGATGGATGTCAGACGGATCTGAAAGTCGGGAGTCGGGACTGCAATTCGCAAGGCAAGTGTTGTGACTACACTAGATTAGTTTGGATTGGGTTAGTGCTGCCGCGAGATGAGTTGGGGATTCCGGGGGTGAGGTGCACAGCCGTACAGTATGTTGGGATCCAAAAGGACGAGATCACACTGCTAGGCTGTTAGGATGTAATAGTCGGTTCAATTGAAGTTGATAAGTAGACAGAGCTCCACCGAAATCAGGCAAGCATTAGCATCGGGGGGGACTGAGATGTCAAGCAAACACAGATGTTCCATAACCAGGATGTATTACTGGCTGTTGCAATGTGAAACGGGGTTGCTGCCAGAGAAATTGCGCGCACGGGGGTTGAGCGCTTCCATGGCGATGTGAGCACCGATGGCTATCTCGTCCAATCGAAAGCTTTCGACAGTTTTTCGACCGACAAATCGGTCGAGTGTCTTGACGACTCGTTGTGAGGTAGAAGCGATGTCGATTAGCGTCTTGGTATGTGGTCGATCCTCAGAGAGGCTGTAGAGTTCGTAGTGCTCAAGGTGGTGTAAGACGAGTTTATAAACTTGAGGCATCTAGATTCTAAAGGGATTGTCAACATACTCATGAGCGTTACTCGGACCGCATAACTTCGGACAGACTGCGAGGGTCAATTACCCACAGTGCTGCCTTCTCTACGTCCTGCATCCCAGGCTCGTATCCACCTCTCCCACACACTCTTCGCATCTCCTTCAGCACCGCTTTCACACTACTTCTATTCGTCGTCAGCGTCGTGTATCCCCTCGAAGAACCTGCGAGCATCGAGGTGACGGTGTGTACGGTTAGCTTTGGGAGCGATGTTTGCATAGCTGGCGGGATCTCTTCAAGTACTTCCTTGGCGGTTGGTAGTGGGTCTGAAACTGCCGAGACTTGTGACACGGGACTAGCTTCACGCGACAGGATCCTAGTGCACGTCCACGTGAGCGCATCGAAAAAGGTCGTTCTCGACCGCCGGTCCTCGGCTTCCACGGCTGGTAGAATCGGAGGGTAGACATGGACAGGCACTAGAGGTAGGAACCCAGCCGAGTATCTGGAGTGCTCCCAGTATGCATCCGACGACGCTTCCAACATCCCGCCCATCGTTGCGACATCACTCGGGCGTACATACGCCGGTGCGGGAACAGGCGGTATACGCGCACAAAGCGTCGAGCTCAGCAACACGTCCGCCCGCTGCCTCTCTCTCTCTCCGCCGATCTTGGATACGATTTGGAGACATCGATGACGTGCCTCGCTTGTCGTCCAGAATGTCACACCCGTCGAGGGTTGCGTGACGACCGCCGATATGCGTTCATGTATCTCTTCGAGAAAGCCTTTGCTCATCTCTTGTATGGCTTGTGCTGCGAGCGCACGCGAATGCTGTCTTGAATTCTCCCCCATGTCTTCGTCGCTCTCACCGTCCCTCACGTCGTACAGGGAATGATGAACGCCCTGGTTCTGTCGTGCGAGCGACTCTGCCCTGTCCTTTTTCCAGTCGAGGTAACTCTGAGGAGGCTCGAAGCGAGCGTGGGCTTCCTGTTCTGTTCGAGGCAATGGTGAATGCGAGATATCGGATATGAGTGCGATGAGCGCGGACAAGTCCAAGTTGATGTTTGTCGTTGGCTCTAGTAGCTTTTGTTTTGCGGGTGTCTCCGGAATTGGTGCGGGATGGGGATAGGATCGCTCGCCGAGCTGGACGTCGATGCCCATGTCGCGCAGACATTGGATCGTCTTTTCGATTCGAGGGTCGTCTTCGGGGGAAGGGTCGAGGCGAGTCAAGCGGATCGTGACTTGTGGAGTGATGGTAGTATTGGGGTTTGGAGTAGTCGAGTTCGCGTCGGGAACAAAGTTGGACAATGGAGCGGGGTCCAATATGGGGTTGGCTTTTGCCGCAGCCAGCAGCTCTCTGCCCATTCTCAACAGCGAATTGTCAAACTCGGTCTGAGCAAGACGGGGTCGCAGCTTGTCGTCGTTGTCGTCGTCACTGGTCAGATAGGAGTCTATCTCGCGGAATTCCATCATGAGGCGGGCATTTTTGATGCTAGGGTCCGCCGAGTCAGTGGATTGCTGGCAACCATGCGATATCGAACTCACGTGTTCACTCTCACCCATCTCGCCCCGTTTTCAGCGACGACGTCTACCTTGACGGGACGTGTCTCGCTCTTGAGGGTTGTCTTCGTGCCTTTTCCTCTTGCCTTGTCTTGTCCGTTTGCGGGAGAAAAAGTGCGGTATATCGCGACGGGCTGACGAGCATGGACCAGTTCGTCCCACACGGCGATGAGGTACGGTGCGTTGGCAGAGAGAGCGGCCGAGCTGTTGTCTTCGCGGAGCAACTACTAGACGATTTGTACGTCAGCGTGGGGATTCGAGAGAGGAGGCGCCGTCACCTTGTCCAACAAATCGCAGTCTCGCTTGACCTCTTCGCGAAGAAATCGGAGACCAGGCAAGGCTTCCCTGGTGTCTTTGTCGTGCGAGATGACGGGCGGGTGGAGAAGGGGGACATTGAAGGACTGGATTGAGGCGTAGACGTCGGAGAGACGGGCGTGCAAGTGTGCGCGAGACATTGTCGGCTTGAATTAGACAGTTTGGCACACACTTTGATGTTCTCCTCGCCGCGACATCGCTCGTCCACACTCAAACCCATCAAACCGCCCCCTGCCCGAGTCAACATCGTCCCCCCGCCGTCCCCGCAGAGTCCCCAGTTCTTCACCCCGAGACCGACCAGCCCCGCCAGTGCTCAATTCACGCCCGTCTCTGCCCCCCCAGCGCCCCGTGCCCCCAGCCCCGCCCCAACCCACGACCATCCACACTCCATCGCCTCCACCCATCACACCGGTGGCATCCGCGCCCACCTCGCCCACCTCCTCCCCAGACACGCCGCGTTCACCGTCACCGTCACCCTCCACCAACTTCACAACGTCCCCCTCGTCCACGGCGAGTTCGGCCTCAAGTGGAAGATCAAGGGCGTCACCTCCCATTCTGGCAATGGCATCTTGGACAAGGTCAAGGCCAGAAAGGCAAAGGGTAAACTCTACGACAGGACCCGATCCGGCACGAGTACTGCGGACCCCGCACCATCGCTAGCCAAGGGCAGCGATACCGATAACGCGTCTCTTTTCGACGCGACTTCCGCTTCCGACGCCCATAGTATCGCCAACAGCAGTTCTACGCACTCGCCTTCGAACGACCATGCCCATTCCACCAGCGGGAGTGCACACAGCCATACGATGCGCACCCAGCCCGTGCCAATTCCTGCTGTCGTTGTTTCTGTCAACCATGCCTCTCCCCCGACGGTAGCACGCAGTGTCAGTGGCACATCGTCCCTCGCCAGCGTGGGCAGCGCTTCTTCAATGTCCTCCACGTCACTGCATGCCAACGGGCGCCCCATCCACAACCCTCCAGGCTATCTTTCAGCAGGCTGGTCGCGCCAAGGACCCGTGCACAACACTGAGACACTCTTCTCTTCTCCCAATGGCATCACCATACATCACCCACAGGCACAGGCGAAACTGCACTACTCTCCCGCAAAGGGAATCACCCCGTTTGTCAAGCTCATGGAACATAGCGTCGTCTGGGAAAAGACGCTCAAGTTTGTGGTCCAAATGAGCGTCGGCAGGGACAATGACGAGCTGGGAGACTGTCTGGCCAAGTTCATCGTCATGCAGGTAGCTATCCTCTTTTCTTTCGTTTCAACGTGCTATCCAACCTATCCACGTAGCGTGTGGTCCCCGGTGACCCAGATGCACCCCGCAACCCACGTCTCGGAGCCGTCTACCTCAACCTCGCACAGTACGTCGATGCCGGCGTCATCACGAGACGTTATCTCCTACGTCAAAGCAAGACCAACGCGACACTCAAGGTCTGCTTCCTTTGTGCTTTCTCGCTCTTGCCGTTCACACGTCTTGACACAGCTTACCATCCACCTCGAGCACACGGCAGGCGAACTCGCCTACGTGGCCCCTCCCCTTCCCAAGGGCGAGATCCTGTCCGGGGTCGCCGGTTTCCTCGAGTCGTCGGACATTTACCGCACCCGTCCACGCGCCTCGGACCTCTACATGCACGCTTCCTCCGCTTCCTCGTCCGACAACGCGGGCGCCGCATCGGGCTCTGACACCTCCTCGATCGTCTCCGGGTCTGGTGTGTCCCACGGGGTTCCGAGTCAGAGTCATGGCCATAGCCACGGCCACTCGCATGGACATGGTATACATGGAATAGTGAAGAAACAGAGACGACCGTTCGAGGTTACCAGGTTGCCGACGATCAATGATCCGAGGGGGACGGAAAAATTGATCGAGGCGTTGTTTAATCCGGTGCCCGTGACGCAGCTTGACAAGGTGTCCCCGTTTACGTATCTCGTCGAGGTCGACGGGGAGGGCGACGGGGATGGGGACGAGCACGGTGATGGCGAACGCGGTCCGTACGGAGCGAATCGCACTGCGACTGTCCACGAAGACCAGGGTACCCGACGTGGCGCGGTGGACGGCGAGGCGGACGACGACGGATCGTTATACGCCGATTCGCCAGACGAGGGGGCGGACGAAGCGAATGGGATGGGGAGTGACTATCACTCGCTTCGGTCACACCCCTCGCTGCAGGGTTCTCTGAGGAGCAAACACTCGACCCGATCTCTTGCGAGCAAAGCCGGATTGAAACACGAAGTTGGTGTGGAGGAGACGGCGGCCAGCACGGGGGTCCGTCTGTTGGGTGGGGTGACAGAACGGCGGACGTGGTGGCAAAAGGTGCTCAGTCCACCTGCTGCTGGCTGATGCCGCGATGGTTGCACCTCTCGTTTTATTTTCATCTCTCTCTTTCTGTCACTTTTGGTTATTTATTTGGATAGATGATATCGGCATACGACACTTCTGGGTAGATCGCAAACTACAGGCAATTATTTATCATTAGATCCATTCGTCGTCGCTTTCTCTCTCTTTCTTCTTGTTTATTTGCCCTAATAGCTCAAATCGATTTCTAGTCGTCTAAGATACTCACTTGTACTAGTCTCCTGGCATCCAATGTTATATTTGTTATATTTAGATTGTTCGATGGGACACGTCCATGAGAGGATGGGTCAAGTCGGTGGGAATAGTCTATGCAGGCGGTATGGTGCAGGGGCGGTCTGCACCGGACAAATACAAGTCACCCTTTGACCTGCTCTCAAGGTAAACACAGAGGGATCATAGCGACGAGCTCGACGCGGGGAGTCCATTCGACTTTTGAGCCTCATGGTCGCGCAAGCGTCCCGCACGTCGGAATTCGATGGGGAGCCTGTTTTCTGGATGATTGACTCGAGCGTCCTCGATGTCATGGTGGACTCGTCGATGGTGGAAGATGGAAGATAGCACGGCGGGTCGAGCCCATCGAGTCTGTCGCCGCGGAGTCACGGTGATATCGCACGACGGGAGCACTTGTAAGCGTTAAGAGAGGCTGCATGTATGAAATCGGCGTTCCGAATTACAAAAAAAAAGCGTCGCCTTTCGCTGTGTGCTAAGCGCCAAAGTGATTTCTAGTTACCCGGTCAAGATCGACAAAGTGTAAGACGACGGTACGAGATTGGAAGAGCTGATCATGAGTCTTTTACGAGGTAGCATAAACAAGTGTAAACACCTCAGTACCGCATTGCCCTTAGTACAGTATGCACAATGCATGACGTCGTTGATAAGTATTCTTAGGACACTCAGACGCTCTTCCCTGTCATCACAGGCAGCGTCCGAAAAGATATATAAGTTGGAGTGTTTCCGTTGGCTCCGATAATTAACGTGTACTACATCTGCTCCTTTATCCACTAGCAGCCGGATGGTTGATGGTGCGACTCGGACATGGATGCGCAAGCAGGATGTCGGGGGGCAGTAGCATGGGGAGCGTAATCGGGAGTACTCGACAACTGAAGTGTATCCA
>JBBPQN010000989.1:0-11062 GCA_038092575.1 Boletus subluridellus
TAGACTCGTAACAAGTGGAGTTCGAATATACTGTTAAGGTCGGGCAAACTCCGAGGGGAGGACAAACTCCGGAGCGCCGGAGTTGTCTACACAGACAGGACTTGGCTTCACCGTATGTGGTGCGCCCTTGTCAGGAGTCTTGTTGTCCCGAAATTTACTGAAGGGTCGGATTTGGACTTAAGATGTACTAGACGTCAAGTCGAGCGGAGGTTTCAGAGAGAGTCTTCGAGACTCGAGCGGAGAGAAGGAGTTAGACTAATTTGATATTCGAACTAAAGAGAAATACAGGAGTTGTGGAGGTTTATATGCTACGGAGTCGTAGGGGATTACTAATGGAGTGGAGTTGGTTTGTAAGTAAGGAGTCGGAGGTAAGATAGAGCCGGAGCTGTGTTCCTAAGCGGAGCACAGGTACGGGGAGAACATACAGCGGAACTAGTATATACGGAGATCAAGGAATGGAACGTAAGGTATCGTAAGTTATGGACAGGGTCCGAGGGTCAGGGGTTGTGTCTTGAATGAGAACATACCGGAGTTCATATGCACAAGAAGTGGAGTTGGTCCGGAGGACCAGGGTTGGACTTAACTGGATTTCCGGGATATGACAGACACCAATCTTGAAAGGTTCGATACAGACAAGAAGAAGGCAATAGCCACCTTGTCAAGAATAGGCTCCAAAGAGGGCAAAGACAAAAATGGCACTAGTGTGTGGGCGCGAAACCAATTAGCTAAATACATGCATGGGTAACTCCACATGTGGCCAGATGACCAAGAGCTCACAACACTCTTGAAAGACTGTTTTAAGTCTGGCATGGATGCCGACAACACAATGGACCTGCTCACACAAATGAAGCAAGGTCCCAAGAAACGAACCGAGTCTTTCCTAACTCAGTGGGTCACACAATACAAGAGGTCTCAATGTGGAGACAACATGTGAGTTTACCTCCTAGAAAAGAACATCTGCAATGAGATCATAAAACATATCTTCATAAATGGCCAAAGGAAGAAGTATGTGACACTGTACTTAATTGAAATCAAGAAGACTGGGAACCTTCTTGAATCATTTGCTCTTTGGAGCAATCAAGGATGAGTCTGGCAGAACCAGACACAAGGAAGCTCCTCAGGAGCACATACATACAGCAGCCATGGGAATCCCATGGACATAGATGCCATTCACACCAGAAAAGGCAAGTGCTTCAATTGCCAAGGCCCACATCTTGTTAAGGACTGCCCCAAATCTAGAAAGGAATGCGGGAATGCAAGTTTCTTGGGGGAGGGCAGAGCCAAAGGTGCAGCAAGTATTGCAAAGTATGCATGAATACGAGCGATTCACCTAGCACAAATGAGGATGCTGGAAAGGGAGCTGGGACTGATGTGAGAATGAAGCAGGTCACAGCTACATATGGACTTCAAGGCCACTAAGACCTACTTCACAGACTTCTTGGCTGATGAGTCGGGAAAAGAGTAAAGTTGCTGAATAAACCAGGTGTTCAGTCGACTACAAACAAAAAGAAAATAGAAAATAGCACAAAAAATAGTTTTTCTGTACTTTCATCTTATGTTGAATATGGAGAAGAAGAACACGAGTTCTTTGACTCCCAAGATAGGACTTTATTTAATGATACAAACAATGAACTGTCTACTTCTGAAACCCAGACTGGGTCTCATGAAAGTGAGCTTGCTGCAGGGGAATGCAGGCTTAATTCAGTCAAGAAAAATACAAAAAAAATTATGAATGACAATAATTATGAAACCCTGGAACAGATCTGTCTCAGATCTGTTAAAACAAAATGAGAAATCAACCTCAAAATCAAGGTAGCCTCGGCTACAACCAAGTACAAAATGCATGAAACACATGGGCTCCTAGACAGTGGAGCAAACAGTATTTTTGTAGATGCCAAATGGGCCAAGGACAATAAACTTTCACTTACAAAACTCACATGACCCATACCCATATTCAACATGGATGGAACCAAGAATTTCACAGGAGACATCTCTCACACAGCAGAAATTATCATCAATTACCAAGGACATCATGAGAAACTAGTAGCCAAAGTAACAGACCTGGGAAAGAATCCAATAATTTTAGGATATACATGGCTGTTCAAACACAACCCTGAGATCGACTGGCAAACAGGATCAGTATGACTCACACATTGCTCGTGGACATGCTATCTCCTATCCGACAGACCTGTATTTGTCAGAACCCTAGAAGAAAAAAGGGAAATGAATGACATGCCATATATCTACCATCAATTGAAGAAGGTAATGACTGAGCAGCAGCAGAGCATGCCAGTTACTGAGAAAACCATGGAGCAGATGGTTCCCAAGGAATTCCACCAATTCCTAGACATATTTTCAAAGAAGCACTCTGAAAGGATGCCTGAGAGAAAACCTTGGGACCATGCAATTGATATGAAGCCAGGATTTAAGCCTAAAAAGGGAAAACTATACCCTATGTCTGTCGAGGAACAAAAAGAAGTTTCCGACTTTGTAGATGAACAATTATGAAAAGGCTATATCTGACCTTCTAAATCTCCACAAACATCACCAGTCTTCTTTATTCCCAGGAGAGACGAAAAGAAACATATGGTACAAGATTACTGATACCTAAATGAATGGATGGTAAAAAACAACTACCCACTGCCACTGATCTCCCAATTGGTCAACCAATTGCGGGATGCAAAATTGTTCACAAAAATGGATCTCAGATGGGAATACAATAACATATGCATCAAAGAAGGCGATGAATGGAAAGGTGCCTTTGTTTGTCATAGGGGAAGTTACAAACCATTGGTTATGTACTTCGGTCAAACCAATTGCCTGGGCACGTTTCAGGCCATGATGAATGACATCTTCCACAACATGCAAGCAGTCATCATTATATATATAGACAATATCCTTGTGTTCACTAAAAATGAGAACCAAGAGAAACACAATGCAATTGTTTTAGAAGTCCTCAAATGTCTCCAAGAAAATGACCTATTTATAAAACCAGAAAAATGTATGTTTCATACCAAGAAAATTGATTTCCTAGGCATGATTGTCTCAGAGGAAGGAATTGAAATGGAACCTGGCAAAGTAGAAGCTATCCAAAAATGGCCAGTTCCCACAAACATAAAAGGAGTATGAAGTTTCCTCAGACTTGCCAATTTCTATAGGTGATTTATTAAGGACTTCTCTATTGTGGCTAGATCACTAAATGATCTCACAAAAAAAGATCTCATGTGGAGATGGACAGAAAAAGAATAAAACATGTTTGATATGCTGAAAGAAGCTTTTATTATGGCTCCTGTCCTTGCCTACCCAGATAACAATTGTAACTTTTGGTTAGAATATGACACCTCGGACTTTGCAACAGGAGCAGTCTTATCTATAGAAAAAGAAGGAAAATGGCATCTGGTAGCATTCTCATCACACTCCATGACAGCAGAACAAAGGAACTACCCAATAGCCAACAAAGAAATATTAGCTATTATTCATGCACTTGAACAATGGTGTCATCATCTAGAAGGTGCTGAGAAATCATTCGAGATCTGGACTGATCACACAAACCTCCAGTATTTCATGAAATCTCAAGACCTCAATAGGCGACAAGCAAGATGGGTGCAATATTTATCCCACTTTAATTACAAACTTATTAAGAAACCAGGAATGTCCATGGAAAAAGCCAACACACTCTCATGAAGAGAAGACCACGCTGTGTTACAGTTTTACCCACAACACTGGGACTCCAACCAAGGATGCTACTCTTCAAGAGGCCTTGAAGATGACGAATGAGTCGAGGTCAATGTTGGTGACGATGACGACGAGAGAGATAGCATGGAAGCAAGTGATATGAGGACAACCTAGTCCAAGGAACAAGAAGTCTTCCCAAGATCTCTTAGAGAGCAGAGAACTGAGGGTATGATTGAGTAGATTCAGGTTAGAGAGCAGTTCAAGCTCAGCTCAAACTTATATACAAGTATGATATCCTATGTAAGCCGAGTCACAAGGTGGCACAGGATGAGGTCTGCGAGACAAGTGAAGCGAGGTGGCACCTTTCTTTGCTTCTTGCCACCTCCTTCGCTCTTGCAGAGCTTCGGTTTCAGCAACCTTTTTGTCATTTTCTTTTCCTTTTCCTGTAGCTTCCCTCGTTTTCTTATCTCCCTTTTGCAATGGCAGATCCAAACAGAGACATGTGCCTGGACTACATAACACCGGAATACAATGAAGCTCGACTCTTTTTCACAGTAGAAGGAAAGACTGATGCAGAAGCAGCTCTCATCCTCAGAAACCTCTGGCATTTCAACAACACCAAGGCCATCACAGCCTGGGAGCTTCAATGTGTTGCAGAGGCAGAAGCAAGAAGACAACAGCAAGAGCAAGTGGATTAAGAGGAAGAACGACAATGCACCCATTGAGAGGCAGAGGAAGAAGAAGCGAAGCAGGAGGAGCGAAAGAAATACAAAAGCAAGTTCACCCCCATACCTAACTGCCTGCTTCCTTCTATGGCTCTATGGCTACCTTCGCAGCACACCTTAAACAAGCTTCACAAGGGTGACTATGTTCCCTTATATAGTTTCACCAACAAAGGCATTCGCGAGGCAGAAGAAGAAGGCTCCGGGGATGACGATCTCCTCACCCTAGTCCAAATGGACAAAGGCCCAACTTTTCAAACAGTGGCTTCGGCCAAAGCAAAGAAGCACAAGGTCAAAGATGAACACCTATCCTGGGAAGAATTCGGGCAAGCCAGCTTCCGGATGCTAAACGTGCTGAAACAACAAGAATGGCCAGAGGAGCAAGTAGACATGGTCAGGGACTTTTGGATCGCCCTAGAGTCCCACAACTTGTGTCACAACCCCAGCAACTCATGGAAGAAAGCTTTACTCATCTACCAAGGGAGAGTTCAAAGGGATTGGCATAAGACACTTGGGACGCCGGATGCTTTCTGCCTCCTCCCACTAAACATGGAATGTCTTTATGAATACCACCAAGAGGTGCTAGACAGTGCATATGCTGCCAAAATCAATGCCATCCAGATGGTAAGTATTCCCAAAATCTGGTGCCAGGAAATGAACTCATAATTGCTATGTTTTTAACCTTCATATTCCCCTTTACCCTCCTCCCTCCTCCTTCCATCCCACATGCCCATCCTGGCTCTGTACACGGGTTTCCACACCCATGCAGATTTCATCTGGGATGCGGGCAACATTTGTTTGGCCTTGTCATGCCCAAACACGTCTTTTTTCTGTGGCATGTCACCATCTTGCCTAACCCCCACAACTGCTATTGAACATGATATCCATGCGACGATCATTCATCCCTACACATTCACAGTCCTTCAATTGGTCATTGCACTCTAGCATGGCACCTGACTCATACAAACCTTCGCATGTGCACACTCCCAGCACATCCAAACGCCCCATGTCCCCTCCGACCAGAGAGCAGACAGACACGTCACAGGGCAAACAGCAGCGCACCTTTCAGAACGAGCCACAATCAAACACACCAGCGTCATTGTCCAGAAACTCATCCTCAGCCCCCCTCATCCTCCCAGTTTGTGCAGTCTGTCTCAGACAAGGCAAACACTCCATCCCAGTCATTCAATGCGCCACCAAATGTACTTGGGACAACAAGCACGACACGTATTATGAGCGAGTCAACAAAGCCTTACAAACTAGAGATGGAGGAATCACCCTCTGCAGCCTTTGGCAGAGGGATTGCAGATGCCATGACAAACACGATCATATGCACTCATGTTCCGGTTGCAGAGCCCTCACCCACAGAGCTAGTCAATGCCCTCGAGCAGAGAAAGCTCTGTCCCTGAACTCCCTATAAAGCAGACGCTTGGGAACATGCACTTCGTTCAGCAGGTCTCTCCAAGCATTTCCCCACCATCATAGCCGGACTGCGAGAAGGTTTCAGAGTAGGCTATCCACACATACTACATGTACAATCTCCCCCAAATAGCACCACAGTTTTGCTCTATAAATCCGAGTTTCAGGACACCATAAACAAGGAACTTGCTAAAGATAGATACATTGGACCATTTGACACGGCGAGCATATCAGAATTGCTCAGACCCTTTCAATCATCACCCTTTTCCATGATTCCCAAACCCAGACGCCCCAGTAAATTTAGACTCATTCAAAATTTTTCATTCCCTATCAAAATTTCGCCCAGTTTTCCAAATCCATCTGTTAATAACACCACAGATACAGCCCTGTTCCCATGTACCTGGGGCAAGTTTTATATGATATATCTTCTAATCTCTCGTCTCCCTACAGGATCTCAGGCTGCCACCCGAGATGTCACTGAAGCCTACCGAACTGTTCCACTACATCCATCACAATGGCTGGCTGCAGTGGTTTGGATTTTGGACTCGCACGCATGTATAGACACCTGCGTGGTGTTCAGCATGTCCCCCTCCTGTGGCGCATACGGTCATATAGCAGATGCAGGTGCTGAGATCCTGCGAGCACATGGCATTGGCCCATTCAACAAATGGGTCAATGACCACATATTTTTTCAAATCCTGCAGGTGCATCTACACAAATACAATTCAGCACGACACAAGTGGCATGAGGAAATTCAGCTCACCAGAATGCAACACATCAGCTCATGTATTTATTTCACTGGATCTGCCGTGCCAGACAGAACATTGGATGAATTCGGTGAAGACTGCAGCAGATCCATCAGAGATTTTTCCAACACCTCCCCCCACAAGGAAGGCAACAGTCGCTACACCTACAGTACTGTCTATCAGACATAGATAAGATTTCTGAAGAACTCAGCATACCCTGGGAGAAATCCAAGGATCAACCCTTTGCTGCTTTGACTCTGTACATAGGTTTCGTCTGGAATCTAGAGAATTGTACCGTGTCACTCGGCTTGACCAAAATAGATAAATACAGCGCGGCCATCAACAGATGGCTAGTGTGACCGCTTCATAACCTCAAGCATGTACAGGAACTTTACGGCAAGCTGCTGCACACTGCCTCAATCCTCCCACAGGGTCGCATGTATCTCACAGGCTTGGAAAGCATGTTAGCAACATGCAACAAGAGCCCGTTTTTACTGCATTGCCTGAACAAAGGCCTAGAAAAAGACCTAACCTGGTGGCTTGACAGGATTTCCTCAGGCGCAGTTATCCGAACCATTCACCCCCCACCATTTCACAGCAACCTGAAAGCCTTCTCCGATGCCAGTTCTGGCATTGGCATCAGTATCATTGTCGGCAAACGATGGAGAGCATGGTGCCTCAGACCAGACTGGTTGTCACACAAAGGAGCCAAGGACATCAGCTGGGCAGAAGCAGTGGGCTTTGAACTCCTATTCTGTGCTCTCGAGACTGTCCTTGTCCACCCACAGCACCTCATCATATACGGGGACAACACAGGAGTCATCAAAGGATTGAAAATTGGCAGACACAGAAACCACGCCATCAACGAAATATTCAAACATATCCACGCTATTGTTGAGACTTCACACCACATCAAAAGCATCGCTGTACGCTATATACCCAGTGCTAGCAACCCTGCCAACCAGCCGTCCAGAGGTTCCTATGGACCATCCAATCTCCTGCTTCTGTCCTTTACTCTACCGGAGCACCTCTGGGAATTCGTCACAGATGCCATCGATCCCCTCTCAGCCCAAGAGCTCAGAGAGCTCAAGGAAGGAAGATATTCCAACTCGGCAACTCGCGCTCTTGGTTGGATCCAGGACCAACAGGCAAAAAATGAGCGAGCTCGAGCAGAGACCCAGCTCGAGGATGAGCTCCTCTTCAACGTCATCCAAGACGCTTGACTTGAGCTCATCCTGTTTCAACTTGCCCCTCCCCCCATCCTCCCTGGCCATTCTCAAATCTTCCAGTCCCAGCAGACCTTGCCCATACCAACCCAACCTCTGCCTGCTACCGTCCCCGAACCATCCACACTGTCTAGCCAAAGACAGACTTCGTCTCTGGCTCCCAGCCAACCCTTCCCTTCATCCAGACATTTCAGAAGCAGCCCTAGATTGCATCCTAGAAGTAATCAGAGCGTCATGGGTGGACAGCACAAAAGAGCTGTACGGCACTGGGCTCCTCATTTTTCACATGTACTGCGACATTAATCACATATTGGAAACAGAACAGTGTCCAGCATCCTGCAACTTACTCCTCTCATTTCTCTCTAGTTGTGCCAGGGTGTACTCAGGTGCCACAATAGCCAATTACTCAGCAGGCATGCGAGCTTGGCACCTCCTACATGGCCATCCATGGACCATAGACTCAGATGAGCTACGACATATGCTACAAGGAGCCTCGAGACTTGCTCCACTGGGCTCCAAAAAAGCCAAATGCCCTCCTATGATAGTAGAGGATCTAAAGATCATACACACCCAACTCAGTATGAATGACCTGTGCGATGCCGCCATCTTTGCATGCATGGTAACCATATTCTATTGTGTAGCTAGGCTAGGTGAATTTACAGTTAAAACTATAAAAAGCTTCGTCACCTCCAAACACATCACCCAACAAGATGTTGCCTTTCTGTGGGACCCAAACAACCTGCTGGTCATTCAATTCATGCTACCAGTCACCAAATGCGAACCTGAGAACAGAGAAACTGTACAGTGCGCCCCTCAACCAGATTGTATAACAGACCCAGAGGCAGTGTTGCAGCACCACCTCTGCATCAACCCCAGCCCTAGCAGTGTGCATCTCTTTGCCTGGAAACATCCAAAAAGTGGTCTATGCCCACTTTCCAAAACCCAGTTCATGGCCCGCATCACTGCCATTGTCAAATACTGCAGCCTCACAAACCTACAAGGCCACAGTTTGTGAATCAGAGGTACACTATTATATCTACTCAAAGGCGTTCTGTTCAACATAGTTAAAGTCATGGGGCGATGGGCTGGGGACACCTTCACCCTTTATCTTTGACATCATGCATTAGTACTAGCACCCTTCCTGCAAGCCAACCAGCAACTACTTGATGAATTCAATCAAGTCATAATGCCACCAGTATGCTGATAGTGAGTAGCCCTCCAACTCCTAGTGTTTGGGCCTTCGCTTCGCTGCATGCATTGCTAAGGGCTCCTGATAATCAGGATCACAGTTGCCTTGGGCCAGAAACCCTATGGGTTTCTCCCGAACGCACACATCATAGCTAGTGTCACAACATCCAGCTCCATTTTTAGTCACCTTCCTTGTGTATCTAGGATCACTATGTATCCAGTCTCTTTCTCCTCACCCTCGAGTGTAGCGCCATCATGCAGACACTAGTTTAGGGCCAGTCTAACCTGATATAGTAATAGAACTCTAGGGGAGGCATAACCATGTCAGAGACGTGTCACGTCGCATAGCACGTGATCTAGGGAGAAATCAGAACAGGTATAATAGGATCAATGATTGGGTGATCACGGATTGACGTGGCAATGCTTGGGTGAGATAGGATCATGAGGCAGTGTGTTGGAAGATCTAGGATCTGAAGGTGAAGTGCCACCACCAATCAGGGAGAGTTGGATCAGGGGAGATCCAGGCCTTGTGTTTACATGGAAACGTAAATGTCCAGGGAAATATCCAGTTGCTAGGTGATAGCCAGGAGTCCTTGTGATGAAAGGGAACTCATTGTCCTGGGGGAATGTCCAGTCTAGAGGCAAGAGCCCATCCTAGGCGTAAGGCTGGAGATTGTCCATTATGAAGGGGAAATGGTAGTTGCAAGTCTTGATCGTCAAATACGATCTGGTAATACAATGGCTGTGCCATGGGAGATGAGGGGAAAGTTGTGGTGCCACCAGGGCATGTGGTCGTGGAAGGTCACAGGTGATGCCAGGTCACAAAAACTGTAACACGCTATGGGAATAGACCAAGACAATAAAGGAGTTACAGTCATACCTGCAGAATGCGTACAAGCTAATGAAGTAACTTATATCCATGGAGAAGAACAAAAAATCTTAGATTGGGTTAAGACTGCACAATCCATGCTATGCAAGTCATTCCTTTCAGGATTAAATTGACAAAGGTTTCACTAAACTAAATGGAAAAATCTACATGCCTGGGGAAGAAAGCAATCTCTGCCAGGATATTATTGAACTTTATCATGATTCCACATTAGCCAGACATGGTGGCACAGAGAAGACTCTTGAGTTAGTCTCACACTACTATACATGGGAAGGCATACATAAACAAATAATGGACTATTGTTCCCGATGTGAAAGATGTGCTTGGATGAAACTGACCACACAGCCTCCAGCAGGCAAATTACATCCTAATCCCATTCCCGAGGGTCCCTGGCAGGACATCTCAGCTGATTTCATCACAGACTTACCCACTTCCAATGGCTATGACAGCATTCTCATGGTTGTGGACAGATGCAGTAAAGAAGCAGTATTTATTTCCATGGTTAAAACAATCACCAGCCTGGGAACTGCTAAACTATATCGAGACAATGTTTGGAAAATGCACGGCCTCCCACAATCTATAATCTCCAATTGCGGCCTGCAATTTTCAGCACAAGCAATGAAGGATCTCAGAAAAATGCTCCAGATCAATTTACACATGTCTACAGCATTCCACCCACAAATGGATGGACAAATGGAGCGTGTTAACTGAGACCTTCAACAATATTTATGTTTTACACTGCGGAAAAGCAAAAGCAATGGTCCAAATGGCCAGCCCTTGTGCAATTCCAATACAACAACAAAGCCCACTCCACTACAGGCAAATCCCCCTTCCAAGTCACATGTTCATATTCACCACGCATGGGAATTGAACCTAAAGAAAATGTGAAAGCACCTGCTGCCACAGTATTTGCCAAGGATTTCACAGACTTTAGCCAATGTGAAAACTTCCCTCTCCAAGGCACAGGACCCAATGAAGGCACAAGCCAACAAACACAGATCAGAAGCACCTGTTTATGAAAAAGACTCACAAGTGTGGTTATCTATCCAACACTTGAATATAAAGGAAACCCGCCAATCACGTAAATTAATGGAAAGATGGCTAGGCCCCTATAAAGTTCTTGAAATGGTAGGAGACAATGCTGTAAGGCTAAAACTCCCATGCTATATGAAAATTCCCCCAGTGGTAAATGTATCACAG
>JBBPQN010000990.1:0-11061 GCA_038092575.1 Boletus subluridellus
TACCTTGATACGTGAAACAATCAGAACCACCCCGAAGACACAACGAAAAACATACCAGTCTGCAAGGGTGATCACAGTTGTCTCTGGAAAATGATCTCATTACAAAATTTACGGCTTCGGGGTAACCACTCACCATCGTCCACATCATACAAGTGGAGGTAAGGATCATCAGGATCATATATGACGAGAGGGCCTCTCAGCCCATCACAAGTTTGAGAAGAATAGTGCGAGTGGTACCAAAACGTCCCCGCTTGGTTCTTCGCTTCGAATCGGTGAAGGAAGGAATGGTTCTGGCTGATTGGACATTGCGTGACAAACGATGTACCATCAGCATAGTTTGTGCCATTCTGAAAGAGTCCGTGCCAATGCTGAAGAAGATGTGAATGCCGCTATCTGATCGAGCTCCTTGGTACATACCACACTTGTACTCAGCCACATTTCTGGATCTTTCAGCTCGTTGACCACGTTGATAGCAAACCGCTCTCCCTTTGAATTTCAGTCAGAGAAGCAGAGACTGTGGTCAACGAACACACTTTATAAGCCTGAATTAGCGGACCAGGGAAAGTGCCTCCGGCAAGTGTAGTCCTGGAGTGGGTCAATACAAAGGAACGAGCGATCGAAAGACAACCTACGAGCGTAAGAAACCATCCGGTGCGATCAAGCCATTGGAAATTGTTAGGTTAGTGACGGGTCCGACAGCATTGGGGAGTGGTAGAGGACTAGTTGTGGAACGCGAAACCATGGCCGCGGCATTGGCGATCGAAAAGAACGAAACGAAGGAGACCAAGAGAATATACATTACAAGGAATGAAACAACGCCTACTGCTCACTCCTCAGTGAGCAGGGAGGACAAGAAAATAAATGGATAACTCGCGTCTGGGTAGCAAGTGTTCATTGTGGGCTTCTCGCTTTTATGCGGCGAATACGCATCGTGCTTGATACTACTTAATCTGCAAAACAGCTGGAAGGAACGCTTAGGTTTTGTGAGTTACGGACCGTTACGGATGCCTTATGGTCGGGGGATGGGGCCTTCTGATTGATGGAAGAATTCGGGCACCGCTGCTTCAAGTTTAGGACGCTGGCTATATCTGTGCTCATGTCAAGATTCCCAATGAGCTGCTAAGCAGTAGCACGTGTAACCCGTGCGGGTCACAGGTGCGGGTACGTGCGGGTACGGGAACGGGTCTCCACATGTGCTACCCGTACCCGTACCCGTACCCGCGCGACGGGTTGGCCCAGAAATGTTACGGGTCCTTCGAGGTACATACGAGAAGGCGAGTCTGTAGCCGTCATTCAGTGTGCCTGGCAACATAACAGAGCCCTGGGAATCCTTGGTCATATTTGGCATGTGGCTTTGACTCCGGGCATCAGCGATCATCTCACAAGGGATTTATAGGTGTTTAGGATAGACCTAAATTGCGTGCAAAATCTGATGACCGTGCTTGAAGTTTAGGCCGTGGTGAAGTTTCGTGTTTCGTCCGAGGTCAGCACGTGCAGACTTGAAATATAGGCATGCATTTTGTCCTTCCTCGAACGAAACATGAAAATTTTGCCATGGCCGAAACTCCAACAAACTCTTCAAGCACGGCCATCAGATTTGTACGCCATTTGGGTCTATCCTAAACACCTATAAATCCCTTGTGTCAGCCTCTGAGGCCTCCTGGTAACTACAGCATGCGGCGCATCTCCGTCCTTCCTCAATGATGGGGTTCTCACCATGCCCAAACATCCCCCCAAAAATTTTCAGAATCCGATTGATGGTATCCTGATGTCTTACATTGCCTCTCTCTCGCCGCCATCGCCTCCTGTCAGAGATGCTGATTTGAACTCTTCATCTCGTTCAAATTGGCAGAAATGGCTGCCTGATGAGTCGCTTAACTTACCTTCCCTTGCTGGTAGTCGACTGCGGCTTCCCGGCATTGTTTTTCGCCTCACTGAATTTGTCCACACCTCAGATCCATATCCCGTGATGAAGCTCCATGTATATCATACCACGACATCCATGTTTTGGGGTGTGGAGATCAAGACAGCTGCCAACTTGACTGGGATGAAGGATCTCTGCCTCATCCATCCATGGATCCGTCCGCTGCCCGACCAAGACTTCGCGGATGGTGCGACTGCGCTTGACAGAACAACACAAGGCACTCCGGTTCGTCGCTCGTCTCAGGTAACCATTTGGTGCACTCTTGCTTGCGCCGCCGTCGCGTGTAGTGTATTGGCGAGTCGCCACGGACAGCTTGATCATGGTTCAAATTCGCGAGGATGTGTCGTTGACCGACTTGATAGATACCATCCGTACGATCGAAGTACTGTAGTCTTAACTTAGTACCATGACCCCTGGTACGACACCTCTTACCTTAGTTTCTCATTAGCTACAAATGTAATCTAATTTCCGCGTTGCACACCTTCCTCGACCACAATCATGTGACATCGCAAGTTCAAGTTGGCAACTTATTCTACCCTACCCTGTGAGTCACTGATATCGCACACACCTTCATCCCGAAGTTCCATACATGAGCCGAACCATGTTTTGTGGACGCTTCGTTGACCCCGCCACCGACGAGTAAATCACACCCATGACGAACGGGTCGACTATCCGGGTTCCGACCGTTCAAAACACGAGAGACTAACAACATTCTTTCTTCACCGAAGTTGAATC
This sequence comes from Boletus subluridellus, assembly GCA_038092575.1. NCBI lineage: Eukaryota > Fungi > Basidiomycota > Agaricomycetes > Boletales > Boletaceae > Boletus > Boletus subluridellus. The sequence continues at coordinate 2,660 of JBBPQN010000990.1, forward strand.
CTACGAGGAAGCAAACGATTCCGAGTGAAACAATGGCTGAAAAAGTTCGATAAAATCAAAGCTCAGCGATTTGGTCTGAAATGATCACGAAGCGGGCGATTCTGAGCTGGATATATGACAGAACTGTTGCAGGAAGACGAACGACGGCGTCGCTGCCAGCCAATACCCACCGATAAGTCTGTCATTTTTCGTGATCAAAAGCGTTGTTCATGAGTCCGTCAGACAAGTTAAATGGCGCCATTTTCTATACTCACTCTCCAGACTGTAAAACGCATCCGACATGTACTCTGGGATCACGTCCCCAAGGCAAGCCTTAACAGCCTCGTTGGCTCAATTATTCAGGATCATATCTCTTGGACCCCACCTAGCACTCTCGAGTCCTAGAGATGTGTAAGATCACCAAAAAAAGATTCTACAAATGTATGGTATTCCACCGAGTCGTTGGGTACGTGTTGCCAGTACTTTATGATTCAGACAGACCCAAAGTCCTCCCCGCACACACCGAAGCAAGATGCACCAATCTCCACCTGCGCATGGCAAGAAAGTAAAGCACAAGGTCCAGTACTACCTCCAGGAATCAAATCCTCAGATATCGTCGTGACCTCACACGCAGTAGCACAAAATTTCCTTTTTTTGTCAGACCTCGCATGGAAGGAAAAAAATCCCTCGATTGCCAACTGTGCTTCGAGGCCATATGCCCGACAATCGGACGCATTGAAGGACTGGCTTCGCCTATTTCACTCCCGGACCTCGACTCCCATCCCCATTCGGCGGCCCGTTTTGAATGCACCAACTGCTTGCTGTGTATCCCTGTAATTCCTCGACGCGTATAGAGCATCCAAAATCCCGCGTACAAGTATGGTTCAATGGACTTGGAGCGACCTCGAGAGTCTTCCTTGCAACTCCAAGCACTGGTGATGGAGATTCTTGCTGTCCTATTCCGTTCAAATTTGGCCTGCTCAGGCTGCTCGTCAGGCGACACTAGTGCAGCCTCTGTCCCTGCATCCACTGCAGCCCCTCCCACTGCACCCGCAACCAGCCCAAACGTCACTTTCCTGCCCGTCGGGTCAATTCCAAGAGACTTTTCTTCTCAAGGATTAGAAGACGGAGTCTCGTTTGTAAGGCTCTGTCATTCTTGGTACGACCGATCTCGGTTCTGTCTCCACCACCTCTGCTCTATCCTACTTGGTATGCTCGAGAGCCATGTTCAATCTTCCGTAGCTTCTCGTTGCCAGAGGGAGTCATCTATGGTGTCGCCACAAGTGCGTATCATGTGTGCGACCAAAATGGAGGGAAAAGGCCCAACCATATGGGATTGGGCGAGCAGACAGCCAAGACTTATCCAAGGCAATACCCGGGCCACGGGTGAGTGGTTCTGCATCTTGGGTTTACAAGAGTGACCGTCGGTTGGCCGATATTACAGATCTGAATTACTATCTTTATCAAGAAGATGCAGCACGTGTTGCCGCTAAGTAGTTTCATTGCCAATACATCTCTTCGTGAGAGGCTTTGAGCAGCTTTCGGCAAAGTGCAGTCGCAACGCTATGTAACCCAGTCAGTGAGATCATTGGACTGATGAGAAAGGACGCACTCAGTATATATGTTCTTATGGCCTCTGACAATCCAAAGGGTGATTGATTCATCCGAGTCTTCCTTAAACCCGGCAATGATCTCCCGAGAGGTGACGGAAGTTGGCATCTTCTCTGAGACGAGTCCAAGCGAGAAGTCGAGCTTTTTCTCCATGTCAAGCTTACAGCAGGTTTTCACTCAAAGCCTGCAACTAAAGATATTAAATTGCTATCCTTCTGCCGGCGGCTCTTCCTCCATCTTGATGATCCCCTGCCTCGGTTACCGTATTCGCTCTGCCACCTTACATAATTCGGGCACACGCCTACCGTTCCCTTTCCGTTCATACATCTAACACTGGCATGACTTGCTGCTATGCCGTAATTATGGCTTAGCTCGTTCTTCGCCGAGCTGATGAATTGTCCTGAGGCTCAGTATTGAATGCGTCATGATGTATCACACAGCTCGAGAGCTGCCATTATAATCGATTTGCATCACACTGACACTGACACTATAGTCATACTACATTGTGCATCATGATAGGATGATCATCTGGTAGATGGGCCCGAAATCACGTCGAATGCAGTGCGGGCGAAAGTCGGGGAACAATATATCTTTGATCAACCACCGCCGTCAGTACACTGGGTTGTAAATTTCTAGAGATAAGTCTACGATATTTAACTACCTTGTCTGATGCATCATCGTAGCATCCAACTTCAAGCGCCTTCAGTAGTATGTCGACTGCCTCAGTACCCGGGATTGAACAGGAGATGGCACAATTGGTGGTGCAGATTGGGCAGAATCTCACCAATTCCTACGTTAGCAGTGAGTGCGCCGGAGCCGTCGATGTCTTCGATCAAAACGAGTACTAAATATTTGACTGTCGTGCAGTGTCGGCTATTTGCTTCTTGGTTTACGATGTCTTGATAAACTTGGACCGGGAAGTCAGTTCAAGTTTTTCCGCCCCAGAGACCGCGTGTCTTGACAATTGCTAATTCTCTGTACTAAAGGTCGAACATATTTGGAAGTATGTCCTTCGCTATCCCGAGTACAAGTATTTCATGCGGTCTCAACTTTCGCTTGTAATGTCAGAGCTAGGTGGTCTGTTTCCAAGGTCCTCTTCATCATTGCAAGATACTATGGCTTATGTTACCTCAGGTGAGTCGATAATGAAACTTGCTGCAATCAATCTGACTAATCTTTCGCGATTTCTGCACTAAATAGCGCTACCTTTGCGGGTGTGCCTTGATATATCTCGCCTCACTGGGTGTATCTGACTTGTTGCGCAGTGTCCATAAAACTTGGCCTCTCCTTGGAAGTAAGTAAAATTCTCGGTATTACGCTGGAGGGCATACTAACATTTAGTTTACAGTTGTATGTTTGCCTCCGCACACACTACATTTCTCATCTTCCCCACTGACCTTGTCCTGTCAGCTGCCGAGCCTGGTGGTGGTATTTCATAATGTAGGGTCATCACTGCATTTGCCACATGTGCTCACTAAAGTGTAGGACTGGAGATATTTTCTTCACCAACATCGTGAACGTGATTCTCATTATGCGTTTGTACGCGATGTACGGGAACCGCAAAGGTAAGGGTGTGGTTATACCTACGATGTTGCTTATGGGAACTCAAAATGCATCGTGTCTACAGTATTAGCCTTCTTCATTTCACTATTCATTTGTATGTGCACTCTAGTCTACACCTGACAAAGAACTGAGTGACCCGCTATAGGTAAATTTGCGGTCAGTCGTGGACATGCATTGGTGCTACTCTTCTTGAACACGCATTTGCAGTTCCAGTTTTATGCCTCCATAACAATGGCTATCGAGACGTCCAGGACTGCATTTACCTCACCAGCTGGGATCCCCTTGCCCGGATGCTTTGCGGCTGCCAACTTGAAGATCGCTCTGTATAGCTGGTAGGTTTAACAGAATACACCGTGCAGATCCGGGAAATTGATTTAGGATACCTACCTTTCGTCAGGGTGCCCTCCATGGTGATAGCTAGTGAGCATATCAGTGTGAGGATGGTCAGTATATTGACTCACAGCTCATCCCGTCACAGCGGCATTCTTTGCTATGACAGTCGCAAAGGTTGTTCCCGATAGAAGCACTACTCCAAAGCGCCTGAGGGACATTAAACACATCTCTCCCCTCATCGTGTTGATGGTGCGCGATGGAGCACTTTACTACAGCCTGTACGTCACAGTACACCTACTTCCATCCTTTCTGTGGTGTTTACTTTCCATTGCTAGGATAATCGGTGTGTTCACTCGTCAGTTACTCACGACGTTCACAGCTAATGTTCATCCCCCCTGATCCAGCAATCCAGCTCGTCACTATCCTTCTCATAGAGAAAGCTCAGGGATTGGTGTTAAGTGCATCTATCCCGTATGTGCCCATTTGTTCTACATCATGTGGAAGCGACTTAGATCTTTTTGGAATAAAACAGATGGTTGGTTCCCGTATATTCTTTGACTGTAAGCAATACATGGCAGCTAATACTTTCTTGTATCTCGCTAATGATCCCTCCGGAAGGCGTCGCGCCTCTTGCTGAATCTACGAGAGGCGGGAAGCTGCAAAAACTTTGGTTTATCGACCTCGGAGTCGGGGACTACTACGGCGCCAGTATTCGTCATGGGTCCTGTCAGGCAAGCAGGCTGGGAGACGGAGGTTTCCTGTGACACTTAAAGAGCATTTTCTCCTGCTCAATCAACTGGCGGGACCTGAACCCGTGTTTGAGTTTTGGAAATGGCGGGGACTGCGATGCGTTTGGTTAGTAATCCGTGTCTTGTTTCGGTCTTAGCTTGAGAAACGCGCAGAAGTATGTTTTTACAGAGGATACTGTACCGGTACGCTATCTGTGGAGTGTGCCAATGCTCATCTCAAGTGACTTGTCCGAATGCTGGAGGTTGACAGAAAGATTTCTCGTATAGCACTGCCAAGGTATAGTCTAGCCATAGGATGGATGATTGATCACCTGATTGATCAACCCGGTGTGTGCGGCAAAATCACTAGTTAGCCAAACAAACCTGTCCATCTATGCAAAAATATGACAGAACATTCTGCACCTACTTGGGTTGACCCAATCTATTGGTGAATCATAGCTAAAAAACAGAGTTTACTCTTGTCGATGTTTTTACACGACCTTGGGCTCAAGTCAAACTATTGTGTAGTTAAATGATCATAATCAACGCACCACTAAACACAATGCCAGCGCTCGTACATGACAATCGATCAGTCATCCAGAAAACTCAAGCAACCCTCCTCCTGAGCATGATCCGAGCGGTAGGGTTGGCTACAACCGAAGTGCCAATCTGCAAATTCGGTGGGCGCGTCGCATTGTCCTCCAGTTTGACATCGTACGAAACAACAAGATGGGCGAGCATGGTATTGACCATGCTCGCGGCGAAAAACCGACCGGGACTACAGAAAACACATCCTCACAAATTCAGTACACTGGCGGTAGGGGAGAGCTCTTACCATGCGTGTCTGCCGTATCCAAATACCAAGTATTCAGGGCTAGTCGTGGGGAATTGGTATTTGACGTCGACGCTATCTTCGGTACGCATTTTGGCAAATCGGAAGGGAACAAACTTCTCTGCATCTTCATAGAATTCGTTGTCATTGTGGATCATTTGGGTAGCCATCCCAACGAATGTCCCTTTCGGTATGACTGTTCCGTCAGAAAGCGTGACGTTCTTCATGGCCTTTCGCACCATGCTCACTGGCAAATAAAGCGATGAATTCCACTGCACACAAATATGCACTATACTTACCGAGAGCAATTACATTCATACGCTGGCTCTCTTTCATGAAGCTGTCAATTTTGTGCATCCTTCCCACCGCAGCCTTCGACCAGCCCTCCTCCTTGACGATCGACTCCACTTCCTCACGAAGAGGTTGGATGTACTGAGGATTGGCTGCCAGATTATAGAGCGCTTGGGTAAAACTCTGATGAAAATTATTGTTAGGCCTTGTATCGTGCTATTCACGTCCAACCTACGTTTGAGGATGTCTAGGGCACAAACAAGCTAGGTCAGCGTCGAAAGCCAAGAGACTAAGTAAGCACCTACATGAATAGCAGCAAAGTTGATGGCCAAAATGCGCGAAGTTATATTGCTTACGTGGCGTTGAGAGCTGTCTGATCCTTCTATTAACCAATACAAAAGGTCATCCTACCAAGGTGGAGGTGAGTTGTATTGACAGCGACAATGAGATCAACCCACAGGCCTATCGTCCCATGATATGCCATACTCTTCAAGATGCTTCCGTCGCGCCTCGACGATCGGAGAAAGGTGCTTTATCCCACGCCTGATATTTCCAGGAACATTCGTCAAACACCGGGCGACAAGCCTGGCGAAAGGAGTCAGGGGCTCGGTCAAAAGATGTAAGTAACTATGACTTGCGGTGCCATAAATTTGGGAAAGAGGCTGATTATAGCAGCCCCTTTGACAACATCCAGGGTAAACTTTATATTGAGATCTACCCAGTCGGGATCACGGCCTAAGGTATACAGGATAAACAGGCTTCAAACGGATGGAAGTGGTGACGTACATAGAGGGAGACCAACGAACGCCCTGTTGCTAGCCCTACTGATAACCTGTTGGACGGTATTTAGTGCAGGAACACTCTTCCACTCTAATTATTGGCAACATGAGCGAAGGATTGAGATTACCAATAGTGAACCTCAACTTACCATGACCTTCAAGGTTCAGTATATCATCAAAAGCCGTGACGATCTCGTCTTTCATGTCGGCATATACGGCTGTAAAATTACCATTGAGTCTCGAGCGGAGAATCGCAATATGGTATGGATTATAGTGAGTATCGCGTCCTAACGTATACTCCACCTGCAAAGTCTGTTGCACCTGCGGTCAGGCTGATTCTGAGGAGAGTAGAAACGTAGTTACATCGCCTACGGCTTCCAGGAAGCTCACTTCGTCGTCGCGGAACCTGCGAAATTCTTCCGCATGCTGACGACTACTGAAAACAACCATCCAGTGGTAGAATGTTGAAACCTTGAATGGAGCGCCCTTGTACTGCAATCATCATGAATGTTAGCATTGCAACAATGTCGAGCGGCAAATGTACTTTGTCGTAACCCTCCTGGACAACATCGGTGGCATTGACGAGAAACTTGACACCAGCCCACCACGATCCCAGCCAGGTATTGGATCCAACCGTTGGGATCTTGTCGAGCTGGTCCTGGATTGTGAGCCGGAAGACGAGAGTCGCTAAGGACATCCCATACTTACGTTTGGACTATCGTCCGACCTCCAAATCGAAACCAGGGTAACAGCGGCGATGACACCCGTCACGCAGTAGATTGGACCTGAAATATGGTCTGGTAGCTGTGGGATCTGGAATTGCATTGGTCAGCAGCACGAGGGGTTTGTTGTCCAGATATGAAGATTAAGAAGCGGACGGACAAATGGTGGGTGCGCAGTTGCATCGTCTTTTTTTCCCCGTGCAGTTATATTCGGACGTACTGGTTAGTAGGTGATGGGAGAACGGCCATAACACGTCGGCGAAGTTGGCCCGAAGTCGTTCCATGAATTCAGCTGACAGTCAGAGCAACGATTCCGAGATCGGATCATGTCTGAGGCGTGTGCTCAATTCTCGGGTATACCATACAGCTCAGCGCCCAACGCTCAGCAACGAGAGTTGCGTAATCCTGCGCTGTACGATGCCACGGCCCATCACCTGGGCGCCCGCACTCCCAACGCCGCGACTCGAAGTCAATAGTCACTGAAAATTCTTCATTGTAAGTACCTGATAGATAGTGGCTCACAACCTTGTCAGGGTCGTATGGTACTTTTAGTGCGTCCGTCATAGGATCCACATAGACATTAAGGAGTGGCTTTCTTTCCGCCAATCTCTAACAGTCTAGAGACGTGTTCGAGGGGTCCTCGGCTGTGCCAGGTAAGTACCATTGCCATAGATCAGAGTGTCCAGGATTCCATATTCTGATCCGGGCCGATATCGGGAGGAGATTTGCGAATCGGTGAAGTAAATGGCATCACGACATCATGTCAGTATAATGTTATGGAACGTGTGATATGAACTAACCAGTGCATCGTGGAATTTTCGTCTCCAAGATGATCTGGATGGAGTGTTGAGTCCTTTACTTTTAGAACTACTGACGTGATACAACGCGCAAAGTACTGTTGACCAGGTTGGGACAAACAATTAAGGTCTGAACTCGGGTTGAGGTATGGAGAGAACTTTTTTTGTTCGGCCGGCCGTGTACCAAAGCTGATAGAGTCAAATAGACACACAGACTTACGGCAGGATAAAGTAAGAAGGCGCCCGAATTATGTAAAATGAACTAATTAGTCTACATTCACAGTCCACAGCCGAATAGAATGTCCTATGTATCTCCAAATAAACCAACTAATTCACATCATCAAACATGTCAGTTGGGAAGCAGCAATGTAGTGATATTAGCAGCCTGTTGCTCGGCGTTCGCAGCTCCCAGCTGTGATGGGGACAACGAATCGTATATGGGGCACAGCTCGTACCATGATTCTGTTCGGATGTGTAAAGATAAATTCAAGGAGTTGACGAAGACGCTTACCAGGAATTTTACCAACATGATTATGCACTCCCGCGGGATTCTCAGCCATCACGATAGCAAAGCCCCTAAGAACTCATGAGCAAGCTCTCTTTCATAACGTGACAATGAAAGAACACTGACGCTTCTAGATGCCAGTCAATATGACTAAGAGAAGGGGATATAAAGACGGGTTACACATCGGAGATAATAAATGACTGTACCAGTGCAGGAACCATGGACCGGCATTGTCTGTCAAAAATCGGAAAACCATTTGTTG
>JBBPQN010000991.1:0-11048 GCA_038092575.1 Boletus subluridellus
ATCGCTGTCTCTTCAGTAAGGCATCTCGCCCCCATGCTCCGATCTGCGCATTCACCTTGTTTGGTAGATCTCCTTGGTTGTTTGGTTTATCCAATAGCGAAGAAAGGTGAGTAACCACAAGTCAATTAATCAAATGGTTTCTGAGTCATAAGATTAGAACACGTTAGAGCTGGCTGCGATATCATGAATTTATTCTATGTTATCGATGAGTATTCGGATGTGACCGAGCCCCCCGAGGTCCGAAAGCAAAAGGACGTCGTAATGGACGCTCTCCGCAACCCGCATAAGCTACGACCAAAAGGAGAATGGATCGGCGGCGAAATGGCTCGTCAGTAAGTGCTTTACTAGCACCCTTTGGATTTTGAAACGATATCTGTTCAACCACAGATTCTGGGAACGTACGATACGTAACGCAAGCAAGCAATCGCAGAAGAGGTTGATCGGAGGCCTTCGATGAATATCTCGAGGGTGTCGTGCAGCAGGCCATCGACAGGAGCAAGCACCGTATTCGTGATATCAAGAGTTACATTGACGTCCGACGCGACTCACTTGGGGCGAAGCCTGCGTTTGCTCTGCTAGAACTGCCCCTTGACATCCCTGATGATGTTATTTCGCACCCGGCAATTCAAGAGATGACATTGGCATCCGTTGATATGATCTATCTCGATAACGTCAGTAATATTCCTGAGTAAATATCATCGCACACGAGACTTATATGATCACTTTGAAGGATATAGTCTCCTACAACCTGGAGCAATCCCGTGGAGACGACAGCCACAACACTATAAGGATCGTAATGAACGAAATTGGTACAGATGTGAACGGCGCGATGCTGTGGGCGCAAGACCTCCACACGGAAGTCGAGGAAAAGTTCCATGCTGCCATGGCGGCACTTCCTAAGTGGGAAGAACCGTTGAATTCACAGGTGAAGGAATATTGCGATGGCCTTGGACACTGGGTACGAGGCAACCATGACTGGTGCTTTGAAAGCGGCAGATATCTTGGATATAGAGGCCTGGAGATCAAGGAGAAGAAATGGATGTCGCTCATGCCGAAGCGAGGCAAGAACGGCACACCAGATATTGGACCTGTGCTCGTTGACAGTTCCCTGCTGTAAATCTAATCATTATCAGCTATCGGATAGTACGTTCCACGAGTTCGTAGAGATGAGCCTCTTATGGCCCTCTTTTGCTAGCACAAAGCGTTGTATGTATTAATCTTACATGTACAAAGAATCCGTGTCACTTACTAGGTTTGCTTGCATGTCATTGAGAGTCGATCCATACATGGAGTCAACCAAGTACTACACACCGCTTTGAAACACGAAAATGTGGACGAGCAGTACGCAGTAAGATTCGACTTTTCCACTGTGGGAAGTAAATACCCTTAATATCAGGGGTTTGGATACTCACTAGGTGCAATAATTACTTTTATCACGGAAAAAATCTTGATAAAAATGATCATAAAAGGCATAATTTTATCAAAATGACCGGGGTGGAAAAATTGGAATATAATTGTGATAGAAATACAACATTCTTTTCATGAAGGTATCTTGTGTTGTATTTCTATCACAATTATATTCCAATTTTTCCACCAGGGTCATTTTGATAAAATTATGCCTTTTATGATCATTTTTATCAAGATTTTTTCCGTGATAAAAGTAATTATTGCACCTAGTGACTGAAAGTACTGAAGGAGCAAATTCAGAAACTGTTAGATTCACTATATATTCTGAAATTCACACTAGATATCATCAGACGAAGAATACTAATCATCGGTCCTGTCAGTTGAGTACAAGTACTACGCCATCGCACAACCATCTCATGCCCTTCGAGAACATCATTGATCATCGGAATGCCGCCGGCCAATGCAAACCCATTTAGTTCAACACCGTTTCATTGGGGATGAACTCGGGTCAGATGGACAGTAATTACAAGGCCTTGAAGGAAGCGTTTGTCTCCGGGATGACAAGCTCATCTGTCCTCCATGTCAACCTTATGTTAATAGTCGGGCTGGTTGAACGCGCCTGACCGTGTTCCGTGACCCGTCCTATGCTATTCATTCTCGAATGGCTGGTGCCATTGGTCCTACCCCTGTCATTTGCACTGACAGTCTACGCCGATGCACCTGGGGCCTCCACTACCAGTAATATCGCGCCATCATGATGCTCATAACTGTGTTTTCCATTCTCGCCGTCGACTTTCCTGTCCTGCCCACGTTCCCTTGCGAAGCGTGAAACGTATGGTGTGTCGCTGGTACGTGCTGCCCTTGCATACATGTCGTTGAGCTCTTCTCGATCTCGTCGTTAGATAGATGGCGGAGTCGGGTCGTTCGTTTTCTCTCAAGGTATCCTTTCCGCGATACCTCTCATCAAGAATCCACCCTAGTTGCATGCGGATGTGAAATTAAATTATACTGGATATTCAAAAAGATTTCACCAATCATCGTGTCAGGCATCGTTCGAGTATTGCTTGTGAAGGGAACAGAATACCCCGTGTGGCGACTTGTTACTATCACTCGTATTTACGGACTCACTCGTTTCAGGAACACGTCACCGAGTGCGGGGTGCATTGGAACTTTTTCCTGACGCTTGCCATTTTGCCGGTCGCAAAAGTGGCCCCCCATCCGATCATCAAATACATCCCTGTATCAGTGTTAGGCTTTGGATCGGTGTCTGTGAGTGATATGATAAATTTCCTGGAGTAAACTGATTCAACCTAACACAATATAGTGCATCAATTCGCACTGTCATTTTTGGGGCTGGAAACCTTCCTCCTCAACGCCCCTCGAAGCAATGTCATTTACGCGAACAAGGAGGGACTGATTTCACTCTTGGGTAAGAGACGTCCCCGAAATCACTCTGCTACCGAGGCTCATGTCCTCAGGCTATCTCTCGCTTCATATCATGGGCCTTTCTCTTGGCACGATCATCCTTCCACCTTCTCCATCCTTCTTCCGCAAACAGCAGGCTATCCTGTTTGAAGGTGGTAACTGCCAGTGTCTCACAAAGCTAGACCCCTCTGCCCCTAGACAAAATGCTAAGACCACCATCGAACTTTTTTCGTATGATCTGGTGTGGTGGACCCTGCTGGCACTTGTAAGACATGGTCTTAAAGTCTCGCGGAGGATGGTTGGTATTCCTGCTCTACGATGCATCAAACAAGACTGTTTATACTCTACATACATTTTTTTTTCCCAATACAGGTAAACTTACCATACATTCTCTGGATCGTTGCCTTCAACGCTTCATTCATTCTCGCATTTTATCTCCTAGATATTATATTTTTCGTATTTCAAAGCTAAGCCTAAGATCCTTCGGATCCCTCGGGCAAAAGAATCCTGCAAGAGGATCCTATGACCTCAACACCAAAGTCGGCTCCCACTTTACTAGAGGCCGTAAACAAGAACGAGCTAGTGATCTTCCTCGTTGTGAGTCCTCGTCTAGTCCAAACTTCCTGACTTGTCTGAGAGCACGCAATATTCAGGCGAATGTCGCCACGGGCCTCGTCAACTTGTCGATTCGAACAATATACACAGCAAACGCAGAAGCTCTTAATCGGGTATCTTTCGGTACATGTATGTTTGCTTGGATATTCCGCAATTAGGCGTATTTGGACAATGTGATAATCTTGGACCTTTGGCGGTCAATTCTCCCTTGACACTTAACCCGGCCCCCTAGACCGAGTGGAGAGGTTCTTTGTTAATGACCTGGGTGAACATCGCTAAAGCTGCCGCAGGTTGGAACGCAGCCTAAAGATGTATCGTTTAGTAAATGCAATGCTTGAACTGTTGCTACGAGGGTCAGCCACGACGTACCACTTCATGACCAGCAGCAAAGACCCTCCTGTTTTAAATCGCATCAGCATGAATTACGACGAGCGATAAGATGGAACGTACGCAAAGCTGAAGTTGTCCACGTTTGCGACGGCGGCGATAGGCGTGCCGTCAAGTGTGATGTTACTGAGCGGGGTGTTGTGGAGTGTCTCATTACCGTACCAGTCCATGGCAAGTACGGAAGCGTAACCCTGTGCTTATTCAGTAAATGGTGCAAGAGCAAACTCCGAAAAACGTACGCCAAGCCAGTTGCAACTGGGTAATGACCGATCAGGAAAAATACCAAGAGTTGTAGATGTATACGTACATGATATCAACATCGCCAGCCTGAGCGTGAAATAGAGTTTCAGTAGGACTGAAGGGGCTATTATTAGGTTCGCATACCCAAATAAGAATCTTCATTCCACCATTCGCCAACTCGGAAAGCTGAGGAAGCCATGTTCGTGCGTCCTATAGAGCACATATTAGTTCGGATGCACTCTCCGGCGTCGTGAGCCCCAAACGGGACATACATCTCCAGTCTTCACAAATAAATCGTAGGGTGCATTGGGGCATTCTTGATAGGTGGTTTCAGCACCAATCTTGCTCATGACCTCCGGATTGCTCAGGTAATTCAAGTAGTATTCCGGAGGAAACTGTGCCGAGGAATTCTGCCGAAGATCATAGGGGTCTCGATCTCCAATTGCAGGAACGTAGACCTTCTTGATCTGTTGGGTCGACGGTTCTGATATAAGCGATGAATCTGTAAACACATAAACGTCCTGCGCACACAGTAATCGTCCGCCTGACGACAGATCTGGTCGGATTTAGTGGAGTTACCGGCGGCGTAGCAGTCCTGCTCTTGCGCGACACACCCGTTTGCGGCGTAGAGGGCCATGTCGATACTCTCCAGCACACTATCGGGCTGAAGTTGGCCGTATCCCGGGGCGTAACTTGCGAAGGTATAATAGGCGATGTTCTGGATCAAGGGATCGTACCAACCACTGCAGCAAGGATCATTGAATACTAGGCACGTGCGATCGCTCGGAGATAGCTTACTTGTTGATCATGAGGGCACTGACGATGATAGGTTCGCCCTCGATTGCACCGTTGGCAATCAAGGCGTTCTGTTCCTCGAAGTATGTCACAAAGCTGGGTCCATAATGACCACCATAGCTCTCTGTCGCAAAGATGAACCTGATCATATCCTCTAAACAAATATACCCTGGGAGAGAGGAAATATCCATGGCACATACTCGCGACTCGCGTATTGTGAGAAGAGCTGGCTCTCGAAAAGTATCTGGAATGCTTTCCATACAAACGGTGCGGCAGCTTCTGTGCTGTTGACCGTGTCTGTTCCATAAGAGAACCCGGTGCCGATTGGTTGGTCAATGTAGATAACTAGAACGGGAAGATGAATCGCGTCTCGAGAGCTGAATTGTGAAGCACGCACTGTTGCTCACGTTGTTCCAACTGCCTTGCTTATTCAGACATCATCCCCTTGTGATCGAGTGCTATTCTTACCTGTATGGATTGAGGTACGTTGAGTTTCCATCTTCGTTCACGAGGCACGGTCCATGCTCTGCAAATGAACGATGTATGACTCAGTACATCCCCTACCATATACCAGCTAACCTTGGAAGAGACCAATCATAGAGGAACATCCCGGGCCACCATTCAGCCTTTCATGTGAGGATATCAGATCCCACTCTTGTGTTGGTGCATCCTGTGACCCTTACCAAAGCGTGAACGGCGCAGTCTCAGGCGAGTTGCGAGCTTCGAAGAACCAGAACCACTATCACATCAAGACGTTAGCACTACCCCAGCCCACCATATCGTACTGACCATCGACATATTCGCCCCAACATCCACGTAGCCAGAATACTGGGTGACACCAGGCGTCGTCTCGCAGATCCCAGAATTTGCGACATAGCGGAGATTCGTATCATCCTGAACCTGGGAGCGAAATGTGACTTGTCTCGTTCTTAATTCGATAGAGTCGTGAAATGGTTCCGCGCGAACCAAAACCGCCCCTACAATGGCGAACGAAGAAATGAACGAACGGAAGCGCATCTCTGCTGGCGGAACGCAACCCGTGGGATGGAGAGTAGGACGTAACCTACTCGAGGAAACGGCACGCAAGTCTCTTATAGATGCTGCTTCCTGTGCAGTGAGCAGACGGGCTCCAGCTGCTGGTTTCGTAGAGCTGAGGCTGCATGGCGGTATGATACATACCACATAGTGAAACTCATCCCTATGCGAAAATATCGCCTGCCAATGTCACCTGCTTGAGATCGTGAGATGGCGGCGTCACTCCGTCTTGTGGTGTATGGGAATGTTTCCTGTCTTTAACTTCCACTTTACCTTGTTTACAAGGGGGGAGAATTGTGGCTGTGAGGGACAAAAAAAATGCTCCGTGGAAGTTTCGCACCATATGTAACAAAACCTGGAGCTGACATGGACATCCCATGCATGCCTAGTGCAATGTAAACAAGGTTCTGCCAAAGTTCGGCCATTCGTCTAGTTCGTATGCTAGCACATCACAATGCAGTGCAAGTCGAGAGGAGGCGCCCGGCGGGTAGCAAGGGGTACCGCCTCGGCAAAACGGCCGACTCGACCGAACGAGACCAATTGAAGTCATGTGATCGCATAAGGTTAGGGTTAGAGGGTACGGAATGTACACAGTTATGTAGTCGAGTGTACACTACACTTTTGGGTCCAGATTCCCACTCCGACTGGCAACTCCTTGGGAGCTTCTCGGCTCGGCTCACCCTCCTCTACTATCGGGTACGTTTTCGACGAATCGGGGCTCATCTCTACGAATCTTCACACTTTGGTCGGTGGGCGGTGCATGTCCTCCGACACATCATATCTTCCGAGACACGGTTCCGCATACCTTTGCCCTCAACAGGGTAGCAAGCCTTCTCGACAGTGAAAAAGTATCAAGGCTGTGTTCTCAAGGTCGGTGTTCCGCTTCTTGGATGCTTGTTCGGTCGGGGTCTGACGTGGCGTAGTCCGGAGACCAAGTACGATGGTACTGGTAGAACACCTGCACTTGTCGGGTTAATGTAAGTCGTCTCGAGAGGTCTGGCAGCATGTATGCGCCGTTCCCACGAGCGATTGTTGACGATATCTTGTCTGATCATCAGGACGGATGAACTCTTCAAATCCGCTGCTTGCCTTCCCGAGGCATTCACTGGTGTTCAGCTCCAAACATTTCCGTCCACTGCAAACCCATCTTACCCTGTCGACGCAGTCTTATCTGGGACAACCACGATTCAATTAACATCCAGTCATGTTTTGAATGATCCCGCCCTTTGTGCTTCCACCACTCGTTCCTCAAGCGTTCTCACGCATCGTGTACCCGGAGGATGAGGACGGTCAGCTACCTTCCCGCTCGCTTCTATGAACAGAATCACTGGAAAACAATAAATTGCACTCTCTTCCACCCTGTGTCCCAATGCCCTCCCAGCGCCTTGCAGTTGAGCCTTCGACACCTCCTCGCCTGAGCCCAGCCGAAGCTTCAACACAACTGGATAAAGACTGTCTGCATTCTGGTGACACACCTAAACCGGAGAGGTTGCTCGCGTTCAATCTGGCTTTCCGCACCTAGGAGCCGCTGTTCGAATGGCTGAACAATGGAGGTGAGGATCCGCTTGGAGGAACGGGCCAGGCGGCCAGCATACGTACCGCGACGAGGATGGGATGCGTGATGCGCAGTGGCGTGCGGCTTGCGGCGCCCCGTAATGTCCCCAATGGTGTACCGCGAAGGTTGTGTAGACTTCAGCGATTCTCAAAGGCAATGAGAGCACCGACTGGGTGGGAGGCACCTAAGGTAATCTTGAGTGGTAAGTTTTTGACACATATTTCATGCGTGATCGATTCGATCGCTGACCTCGCTGTCAGGATTCGACTGGTATTCCCTTCCAAAATGCTCAACTATAGTCGACGTTTCGGAAGCACCACAATGATTCTCGCTCGTGCCCTCAGCGACCCTAGGGTTGATTCGCTCAAGAAGCAGGACCGTGCTCATAACGAGGGACTGCAACCTACCTCAGCTGGGGTTCCTCGCCACAGATCCAAGCTCCCAAGTGATCCTTCACTCACCGCTAGCGATGAACCACGAAATAATACTGCAGCTAAGAATGAGGCGAACCCCTGCTTCGTTGTGCAGGGTAAACCCGTAGTCACTGCCCTCGGCATTGAGGCATGGCGTTCCAAGTGTCCTGAGATGCTTGAGAGCGGCCAGGTTGTATTTCAAGGTGTCTATATGCGTTTTCGTGTTCTCAGCGCGGGGTTGTCGAACTGATGTCGCTGGTATTTGACATAGATCAGGACTTCTTCGAGCCACTGCTGCATTTAGAACTTCCTCACCTAACTAGACATCCCGCGGTCTACCTTCTGCGTGTTGTCCTCCACGATTGGCCGGACGAGCTTGCACGACGCATCTTGATCAACCTCCGAGTTGCATCAAACCTGGAGACACGACTACTCATTGCCGAACATGTCCTCCCTCTGGCGTGTGTCGATGAGGACGTCCTTGACCATGTGAACACCGGGGCATGCGTGGGGGGCAGCATAGACGAACGGACACTGAACTCAGTACTCGCAAATATTGAAGGTGTCGAGCGTACTCTTGTACCCCCTCCCCTGTTATCCAACTTAGGGAAAGCAAGTGAAAATGCTTATTGGATGGATCTCATTGTAAGTCGTACTTCTCTTGCCGTTCTTTGTCGGCGTTTCTCACCATTTGTAGATGCAAATATCGCTCAACGGAAAAGAGCGTACCCTTCGCGAATTTGTGTGTTGGTTCTCTCAGCAGACTGGCGTATTACGCGCATGACCCATCCTGAAGGCCCATTATTAGCGTATCTTGTCTGCGAGCCAATCACGTTACCGGACGATGCCCGGGCAATCTACAACGCCGTAGTCCTGTCTTCCGAGCTTTCCACGGTGGTCGCTGTCCCCTCTGACGAACCAGTGCATCACTCTCTTATGGATCCATCTCGTCATAAGCGGCTGCCGGCACGGCCAGTATCACTATTGCCCTCGCCTATGCTTGAACGTTCGTCGTCACGCCGCGGTACACCCATCTTCTGATCCCGCATACTGTTGCCAACAGATGAAGAGCTTCAAAGTCCAAGACCCAGAGGTGCTGGGGCGGCCAAGAAGTGGCTGAAATCCAAAGGATTAGGTGTGTGTAGCGTCATGATGCAGAAGGCGGAGAAACAGAGAGAAGAACAAAACTTGGCAAAAGCGCGAGACAATAACGATGGACAGAGCGGGGTCCCTGGTTCTGCGTCTCATATACGTGTATGGTGGAAGAAGTCCCCCCCGAACTCGACCAGTAACAGTAGCATCGCGGTCCACGAGTCGAAGTACCAGAACACGACACCACCGGACGCGCGCGGCGAGGGACCCTTAAACCAGGCGACAGACCTTCCACGCCAGGTCCTCACGTATCCCCGGGTCATCGGGACTGGCCGAGTACAGAGTCCGTTACTCTGCCGATACCAGAAGTCAGTCCACCTGTATCCCGCGCCCGTCGGCCGAGTGTCCCAGGTATCACCCGCAAACTATCGTTTGCTACGTTTGGTCGCAGACCAAGTTTCGCGGACATCACCGAGCCATTACTGACGCCGCCACCCAGCGCAACACTGACGGAACTTGCTCCCCCACCAACGTTGCACGGTGATACCGGGCGGAGTCTCAAGCATTTACCTAGCTTACCGACCCTCGGACGTAGCGAGGTCACCACCAGGACGACAGCAGGGCATCCAGCCATCCCCCGACGCCAGAGCCTCAGTTTGGCGGGTCTGGTATTACTTCTGCAACCTGCCCTAAAGCCCGCCCATCCGCGTCGTCCTGGCATTGGAGAATCGCCCAAGTCGAGCATCCTCAAGTCTCGTACAGGTCCGTACGCGAGTAAACAGTGTTCTCCTGAGACGAGATGTCGAGCAGAATCGACGTCGATACTTCGACATCAATGCAGGATGATGCTGTCCAACTCGCCTGGTGCGTCGTCGAGCACCCAGGTGCAGAGTTCTGGCAGTGTGGTGAACGTTGCGCCCGATCCCGTGGACGCTGAAGTGAGAAGTTGCCTCATCGTCTTAGCATCCCTATATTGCGGCGCAAGCAAAGTCAGTCGGTCATTCGAGACAGGGAGAATGAGGGTTGGATGAGTCGTTGATGACCGCCAGGCTCCCCTTTTTTTGGGTTCGTGATGGCCGTGGTCGGATTTGCAGTGAATACGATGATGCTTTGTCTGCTATGATATTATTTGCATCGTAACATCCTGTACGATAGTTGTGACTTGTGCCTAATCGTACCTAGCTTCGCATAAGAGCGCTGTCCAGTCCTTTGCAGGAAGAGGGCCGTGTTTACCAAATTAGGAAATGCGTGGCGTTCACCGGCGGCACAGCATTTCCCCGTCGAGCACTTGTAATCCCACGGTGTCTAGACTCGTTCGTTGTTCGGATCCACCACCTTCCAAGCTATCACTCGTGCTTCACTTGTCTTTCAGCTTTCTTAGCCACTCCCGCAATGAAGACCGCCTTCAAGAAACAAATCGGACGCCTCCGATCCCGCATCGCCAGTAGAGGCTCGTCTCCGGCATCTTCCTCGCGTTCCGACGTACCCAGCATGCAACCCGGCGCAATCCCTAGCGGCTTGAACGCCCCCCCGACGCAAGCCAATGACACTGGCCGCGTGACCGGCGCTCTCGCTGTCGAGACCCAGCACACAGATACAAATGTGCCCGAGGTCACAGGCCCTGTCTCTCTCGCGCCATACTCCGACGACTCGAGTGTTGCTAACATGCAGACGAAGGCTTCAAATGTCGCCGAGTTCATGCAGCACGTTGACCCGGACCTTATGAAGAAATTCGGACGATTTAGAATTCTCATCATCGGCAGGGCGAATGCCGGTAAGACGACCATCCTTCAGAAAATCTGCAATTCGACGAAAGCTCCGGAGATCTTCGATGATCAAGGGAAAAAGGTACGATTGAACAAGCTGGGATATGCTGGATGCTAATGCTGTCGACGTGTGATCAGGTTGATTTTGCGATCGAGGGGTCCAGGGAGGTGCGTGTCGTAGCTACTGTATATGTTATTCAGTGCCTTTACAAGCCATCTCGCCCTTCACAGCGTGGACTCCACGACATCAACTATGGGATGGTTTTCAAAAGCAACATGAGATTTGTTTTCCATGACTCTCCTGGTTTTGAGGCTGGC
>JBBPQN010000992.1:0-11045 GCA_038092575.1 Boletus subluridellus
CTTATAGGCAATGGCACAGGTATGGGTATGCCCACTCAGTACCCCTACCCCTACCTGTACCCGCATTGTTGGTTTGTCCATCAAATACTATTGACATGCACTGGATTCCTCATTCATCAAACCAAAACTGGATCTTCAATATGTAGAATGACAGGTGACATGTAAATTAGACAACTAAAAGACAATCACTCTGACAACTGGCAGAGTCCCCCTACATGTGCCCAACATGTTCTCCCAAGCAGCAAAAAGAGTCACCAAATTGACCAAGAAGGCATGAGCGGCCATTGAAGAAAGGGAAACCACAGGAGCAAGAAAAAGAAAAGACAGTGTCAGTAGTGTGGAGAGTGCCGAGGCAGCAAAACAGGCAGCAACGAAGACAGTCATGAGGAAAAAAGCAAGAACTGCATGGACAGTGAGTGGACAGGGTACAGCAGGGGCATCAAAGCCTGTTGAGGATTCTGCTACACCTGTTGCCTCAAAGCCAAGTCACCATGCCATTGTTCTGTCCAATGAAGAGGCAGGGGATTCTGATGTGGTCATAAGCAAGACCAATGCCAGCAGTCATGAACGTTCTCCAAGCATTGAACTACTGGACCCTGACCAGCTTGAGGAAACTGCCGAGGAGGAGCTAAGTATGCAGATTGATCTATGAAAACTTCTATTCATTAATCACTTACATATGTGTAGAACACCTCCAAAAGGATTGGAATTCACCTGTCTATGCATTCTTCAATCCCATGCCTGTAATGCCTGTAATCACAGTCATTGATGGGCGTCGGATGCACAAGTTCAAATGCAGCACAAAGGGCTGTAAAGCTAGGATACGGCACTATCTGGACACCAGAGATGCATGCTCCACTTTGAATATGCGAAAGCACATCAAAAGTGTTGCAAGTATACTCGAGCAATCACTGGCGGGACTCTGCTTGAGGCTACACCAAACCAAATGACAAAAGAGAAGAGGAGATGTGGATAAGAGATGAGGCGGTCTTCCTTAATACACTCGCAAGGACGTAGGTCGCAAGGTATAAATGGATTAGACTGGGGAGTCCAGTCAAGTATAGCTACTTTATATATGTTACAGGATGGCACACGGACCATAGGGTCCATGAGAAAGACTACTGATTATAGATAGATGAAAGAAGAGTTCGTGAGAGAAGAAGAATGATGATGGGAAGAAAGAAGCGGAAATTAATAAGGCGTGTGTGCAACGTGTTTGTCTAGACCATAGGTTACGTGTAGTTTCCCATGGTCATGTGCACATCACGTGACTTTGAAGTCTGAAGGATGTAAAGTAATGCGTGAATGCGTTAAGTTAAAAATGTTTGAAAATATAGTATATCATAACAAAAAGTTGCTGGGGGGACAATGTGTTGAGTATGGCTGATGACGCCAAGGATGTGAGTGAAGTGTGAAAGAAAATTGTGGGGGGCATTCTGCATGACGGGTCAATCACTATAGCTTTCGAACAGAAAGGAAAGGGAAAAGTCACTTACAGTACTTGGCAGCACACACGAGGAGAAACAAGGTGATAGTTCAGTTATTTTTATCATGCCATCGACTGACGCCTTGAAATCCAGGGCAGAAATAGTACGTTGGGTCTCGGAAAGCCTGCACCCATATCAAATAGTATGAGATTGAGGTTTTCAGTGTCTTATGAAGACCAGGCGACCGGAATATTACATACCCTCACCAGAGACAGTCTTCCATGACGTCAAGCTTGTCTTTGCATGAACGCGAAAGCGGATTGCTAAAATGTTGAGAGTGAGTGTAATATATTGTACGAGTGATAAGAAGCATCTGAAATGAGACTTACCAGGAATACAAGGGAAGACTAAGCTTCACGACAGACACATGGACCTCACCTAACCACAATGCCTTCGTTGCGTTCTCAGTGCACTTGCAGCGCAACAGAGTGCTGCTGACATTGCCATTAGATGTGGTTGAGGTTGCACGAGTAAGTCTATCCTACCAAGTACAGCAAACATCATGGCCTAATGACATCATACCAGTCACACACAGGCACTGAGCTTGCAGAGGTGTTCGCAAAGGTCCTGAAAGAGTTCAGGTTAACAAAAAAAGTAATGGATTAAAGCAAATACTGCCTACCTTGATCAACTGCTAAGTTCAGTCTTAGATCCTCAGCATGACGTGCGACAATGCTAGTAACAACGATGCAATGGTCAAGGAACTGTCCGAGAGAGTGCCCACTTTTGTAGGCACTGCCAGTCATGTACGCTGCTTCTTGCACGTGGTGAACCTCGTGGCAAAGTCTCTCATCCAATAGTTTGATGTGAAGAGAAAGGAAGCCGATAGAGTGCTCGAGGCAGGGGTGCTCATGAAATTTGAAGAAGAGGATGAGGCTATTGAGGCTATGCCTGAGCTAGAAGCTGTTGAGGATGCAGACAAAGAGGGCTCGGAGGTGGACAGTGTTGAAGGATGGGTGGATGAGGTGGAGCTGTTGACAGAAGAGGAGTGGGAGGAACTTGAGGAAGCGATCCTGCCAGTGAAGTTAGCACTCGTCAAGGTATGATCAACCCAAGACCAAGACAGACTTACCAGGATGCTGAGCTTCTCATTTAGCTTCGTAAACTGGCTGCAAAGGTTGTCCACTCTTCGACAATCCTCCTTCCTGCATGGAAGTCAGTTCTTGAACAGCTGGAGCAAAGGGTGACATTCTTACCACTTAATGTTGCAACCCGGTGGAATTCCACCTTCGACATGTTGGAGTACACGCTTAAACACCACAAGGCCATTGACATAATTACACAGTGCAGAGACCTGGGACTGAGGAAATTTGAGCTTGCTGATGACAAGTGGGAAGTCATTGAGCAGCTCCATGCTATCCTCAAGGTGAGTGGCAGTTTGGGCTCAAGTGGCAGTTTTTAGGCACCTTGAGGTTGATCACGCGCCTGATGCAAATGTAAATAAACCTAATCTAGATACTCAAGGATGCCACGCTGTTCTTCTCCCAGTCTATTCTGAATCTTGCCACTGTGATTCTGGCGATGGATCACATCAACCACCTCTTCACGACACAGGCACTCGACAGAGAGTCCTTTATGCTCCCTATTTGGGCAGCTCTGGAGATCGTGAAGAAGACTCTCAACCGATACTATGAGCTCACAGACAGCTCCAATGTTTATTGCATTGCAATGAGTGAGTTTGCATCGTTTATTGTAGAACTACACTAATATTCATCTTCATACTGTACAGTACTCCACCCTTGCCACAAGCTGGTGTATTTCCATACAGCCCAATGGAAGGAAGAGTGGATTGCGACAGCAGAACGACTTGTCCGGGATGGATTTGGGGCCTCATATGTGGCAGCTGAGAGCGACACAGCCACTACGGAGGTTGAGGTTGAGGCTACCCCTCAAAAAAAGGTACGTATCTACTGTCTTCCATGGAGGGGCACATTCATGGATGTATGCCTGCAGGTCAAAAATATTTTCGACAATTTGGCTGCACTGGCACCTTCCAACCCCACTGACATGGGCTCTGAGCTCGACCGCTACCTTGACAGCAATGTTGAACACATCACTGATGCTCTCATATGGTGGTACAACCACCACAATGAATATCCCCACCTCTCTCATATGGCCCTTGATTACTTGGCGATTCTGGGTGCGTAGTAGATAATTCGTTCCATTTCAAATACAACTAACATGTTACTAGCTACGTCCATTGACGTTGAACAGCTCTTTAGCCATGGTCACCTGATCCTTTCACATGTCCGGTCCCGCCTCTCCGCCCAATCTACATGTGCACTGCTGTGTCTCAGACACTGGAGCCTCAAGAACCTCATCAAAATGGAGGATGTTGAGAATGTATCAAAGCTCCCAGATGTCAAGGGTGACGAAGAGGAGCTCATGGAAGGGTGGGACACTATTGAGAATGATGAGTAATCTGCACCATTTGAAGATATTTGAGTAGTGTCATAGTCAGTACCCTGCATCTCTAACTACCATTTGCTACATACGATAAGATCTACCCACGGGTAAACCCGTCACGGATACCTGTGCAGGTATATGTCACCTGACCCGTGATGTGCACCTGTACCCTTGGCACAGGTACAGGTATAACTGCAGGTGTGGGTACGGGTATTGTGTGTGGCACCCACAGGTTTACCCATGCCATTGCCTAGTCACTTATATTAGCAATAAGCTAATTACCTGTAGAATACTTTAATAGTCACTAAAGTAAAGGTAAACTAATGTGGTGCAATGTAACTATCGCTTATGTAATCTGTAAGTATCATATATGGAATAATAATCCCAACAGCCTCCTCTCATTAAACAATGTTGTCTGTTGATATTGATGACCTTGTCAACTGCCTCAATGTGCTTGCCTTGAGCAAGGAGCACTCGAACATCTCTAAAAAAATCATTGACCCTGGAAACTGGGATGGCGACCACTCCAAATTTCGTGCCTGGTGGATTAAGCTTCAACTTTGGATTGATGCACAAGATTGGAAGGACAACCATGTCTGCACGGTTGCAGTCTTGTCTCAATTTGAGAAGAAGGCAGAGGGCTTTGCCCAAATCACACTAGAATGTTTCTTGGAAGAAGAAGAAGCAGAGATCCCTATTGCAGTGGGATCCACCATAACCATGCTGAAAGGCATTGTGGCTTGGCCCAAGTGGCCCGATCTCCAGATTGAAATTAAGGAGTACTTCCAAATAGAACCCCCTCCAACCACCGCTCCTGTCCTGTCCGCTCCTCCAGTTGTTGCTCAGCAAGCAGCAATGCCGTCCTTTTATTTGGCAGAAGCCAAAGCATTCTACAGAGATAAATTTGAAGTAGAAGCAAAGCAAAAGGCAGCCTCCTCTTTACATTAAATAAGTCTGTGAACAATGAGGGTGTTCATGGACCAGACAATTACATTTCTTCTTCTGTTTCTCTTTCCTCTTGTAATATTTCTACCAATCTTGTGGACTGCAATGAGTCTGATTTCCCTGTATGTACTATAGACAATCTGCTTGGCAATATATTTCCTCATTCTGAAAGGGCAACTCAATTGAGCGTGGCACCAGAATTAAAACAAAGTGTGCTTAATTCCCTTGTTTGCCAAGTAAGAAATTCCCCTAATTATAAATCCCTCAATTCTCCTTCATCTCTTTTTATTCATGCAAGCATGTTGTCATTTGGTGGCGAAATGTCACTTGAGACACATGTACTGAATTATGAAGATGGAAGTTGGTGATCTTGATCATTTAAGTCCCTTCTAGATTCAGGTGCTTCTCACAATTTTATTAACAAGGACTATGTTCTCTCTCATGGTATCCCTACTTATAGAATCACTAACCCTATTTCAGTAAAAAATGCTGACAGCTCTAATGGAGCAATAGGCCAAGTAACCCATGCTGTTATGAGACGAGCTCGAATAATCACTGGCAGAGACTCGACGGGGCTACACTTAAACCCAAGATAAAGAGAAAGCAGAGATGAGAGTAAGAGGTGAGGTGTCTTCCTTAATTAAGCCGCAAGGACGTAGGTCACAGTGAACAAATGGATTAGACTGGGGAGTCCAGTCAAGTATAGCTACTTTATATATGTTACAAGACGGCGCACGGACCATAGGGTCCATGGGAAAGACTACTGTTTATAGATAGATGAAAGAAGAGTTCGTGAGAGAAGAAGAATGATGATGAGAAAGGAAAGCGGAAATTAATAAGGCGTGTGTGCAACGTGTTTGTCTAGACCATGGGTCACGTGTAGTTTCCCACGGTCACGTGTACATCACATGACTTCGAAGTCTGAAGGATGTAAAGTAGTGCGCAAATGCGCTAAGTTAAAAAATGTTTGAAAATATAGTATATCATAACACATGCAGTAATGTTAATTATTGGAACTGCCAGCCATTACGAGGTCCTAGAAGCCTACATTTCTAAACTAGGAACCCACTGCCTCATTGTCAGTTATGATTGGCTGGCTCGGCATAATTCCACTATAGATTGGGTTTCTAAAACTATTTTCTTTCCTTGATGCACACCTTACTGTCATATTATGGGTGATGGACCTTTTAACAAACCTATTAAGCTTATTTATAATCGAAATATAGGAGAAGGACTCAAGGAGAAAGTGCCCAAAATATACCATGACTTCCTTGACATATTTTCCAAGAATGAATCCAAAAGAATGCCAGAATGAAAACCCTGGGATTATGCAATAGATCTGAAACCAGACCTTGCCCCCAAAAAGGGTAGAGTAATTCCCTTATTGGATGTGGAAATGGACAAAGTACACATGTTTATTGGAAAAGAACTCAAGAAGGGCTATATCCGTCCTTCAAAGTCCCCTCAAATGGCACCAGTATTCTTTGTACCCAAAAAAGATGGAAAAAAGAGACTTGTCATGGACTACCATTATTTAAATAAAGGCACTATCAAAAACACCTATCCTCTACCCCTTATTTTGATGTTGATTGACCACCTTAAGGGTGCAGACATGTTTATGGCCCTGGATCTCAGATGGGGTTACAACAATGTGTGAATTAAGGAAGGTGACAAGTGGAAGGGAGCTTTTGTTACTCCCATAGGCGCATATAAACCTACTGTTATGTATTTCGGGATGACTAACTCACCCCCTACTTTCCAGCAAATGATGAATGATATATTTAATGACATGTATGCTGTCCTTGTAATATATATCGACGACTGTATGATATTTACTAAAGGCAAGACGAAGGAAGAGCATGAAGAAATAGTAAAGGAGGTGCTTTCCCATCTTCACCAAAACAATCTTTATGTAAAACAAGAAAAATGTAGTTTCTTAAAGGACAAAGTGGACTTTCTTGGTATGGTAGTATCTAAAGAGGGAGTAGAAATGCAGGAAAAGAAGGTGTCAGGGGTATTGAATTGGCCGGTTCCCACATACCTCAAACAACTGCAAGGTTTTCTTGGACTTTGTAACTATTATCGACAATTCATCAAAGGCTTCATGGATATTGCATGCCCATTGAACAACCTTACCAAGAAGGACATTCTCTTCAAATGGGAACCAAAGCACCAAGTAGCATTCGATTCTTTGAAAGCCAAATTCAAGGAATCACCCCTGTTGGCTTACCCAGATCAAGACAAAGAAATGCATCTAGAAATGGATGCCTCAGATATCGCCACAGGGGCAGTGCTTTTGGTTAAGTGCAATGACAGTCTCTGGAGACCCTGTGCCTTCATCTCCCATTCCTTTGACAGTGCAGAGCACAATTATCCTATTTACAACAAAGAACTCTTGGCAGTCATTCGAGCATTAGAAGAATGGCAACACTACCTAATTGGTAGGGAAGGTTTTGAGATCTGGACAGATCACAAGAATCTTGAATACTGGAAGAAACCTCAAACTTTATCTGGTCATCAGGCTCAATGACATGCACTTCTCCAGGAGTTCAATTACATTTTTATCTATAAACCTGGTACATTGAATGGCCATGCAGATGCTTTATCTCGCCAACCAGACCATGGTGATGCTGTCACAGATCACAACCAGAACATTACTGTCCTTCCACCTTCTCTTTTTATTAACAATATTGAACTTTCATCTTCTTTTTATGAAAAAATCATAAAAGAATCAGAAAAAATACATGAAGAATCCTTTAATGAATACACTTATGATTACAATAACAATATTTTCAAAAACAACAAAAACAAAGTCTTTGTTCCCAAACAATTACATACAGAACTTCTCACTATTTGTCATGACTCTCCTGTTGGTGGACACTCAGGACAAGCCTGTACTTCTTACCTTCTCACTTGTCATTTCTTGTGGCCTGGCATCACAAAGGACATTAAAAATTATGTAGATAGCTGCCAAGTATGTGCCCAAACAAAGGGAAAGTCAAAGGCACTGGCAGGAAAACTCCTTCCTTTACCCACTTCTAAATGACCTTGGGAAGATTTATCTGTTGATTTCATTACAGGGTTACCTGCTTCCCATGGTTATACTGCCATTCGCATCATCATTGATTGATTCTCTAAAGAAGTTGTTTTCATTCCCACTGTTATGACCGCGTAACAAGTGACACCAATGTGTGTCAAGTTTCTAGCGTCTAGCTTCCGTTCTACGGAAGGTTCTATGTATGCCTAGTCCCACCGTGACTAGCATTGAGTGTATACTCTCCTGAGGATGGAGAGTACGATGAGGAGAGGGATCCGAGACCAGTGGCGAGTGAATTGAGCCAGCTGGGAACCTAAGCACATGGTAGATTGTGTAGGTTAAAGTTAGAGAGTAGATACAAGCGGAGCGTGAATATATATACTGCTTGAAGGCGTTTAGGGCAGGTGAGACTAAATAGGAAATAGGGCTTTAGGAGAGGCACTATGGTGATGATGAAGTAAGAAACACATCGCGTATAATAAGCACATGACGGAACAGGGCAGTGTCCTCGGGAGAGACAGGATAGGAGAGAATCGGAAAAGGAATATGAAATGGGAAAGGAACAGAATGGATCTAGAAGAAGGCTGTGCCTTCGGAAGAAGTCAGAATAGGTTGGAAGTCTGCAAAGGCGTCATTGGATAACTCGTACTCCTGGAGGGACATGATGATGTCGTCCCATAGAGATGACTCTGGGTAGTCCAGCGACAAGGAGGAAGGGGAAAATAAAGGGGGGGTATCACCACTCGTAACATTACCCTCCGCGTACGTCTGAAGTTCCATTCCAGACTCCACATCAGTCCCGGTCTCCTTCGTTCTCTTCGTAATTGGTGAGGTCCCAGTCGATGGCTGAGAGGTCGTGGAGGTGACAGTTGGAGGAGAGATGTCCAACCTTGTCGCAATAGTTGCAGCGTCGGCGAGGACAGTCAGCCTGTTTATGCCCAGGAGCGAGCTGGTCGCAGAAGGGGCAACGGTACCTAGGACAGTAGGGTTGGAGGTGGCCGAATGCATGGCAGTGGTAACATCTGACTGGGACCACGGGTGGGTGATGCATGGGGGTGGAGGATGGGCCAGGAAGGGAGCCCACATCGGATGAGGGATGACGGCGTACGGCTGGAGTTGCTCGGCTGGGATTGAGTCGAGAGGGGGGCGGGGTTCGCCCAGGTCTGCCGAGTAAGTTGCCCTCGTCAATGGGAGCAGACTCTGCCATGTTTCCCAGAGCGGGGGGAAGGTTATTGGCGGTCTGGGATGGTAGTCTGGTAGAGATAAGCAGTCTACAGCAACATCTGAGGGGGCGAGGGGACCTGGGGTCGGTTGGTATGGGGGTGGCAGGACAAGTGGCAATGGGGGTTGCGTTGTCACTGGGGGAGGGGAGTCTATCTGATCCTCCGGGTCTGGAGAGGGTTCCGACGTCAACTCGGCTTCTAAGCTCGAGATGAGGTCTTCTAAGGCTTGCACCTCGGTTGACTGCGGTGGGAGTGGAGGATGTGGAGGAGTCAGGTGCTCCATCAAAGAGCTCAGCGTCGGCAGGAAGGGGGTCATTGTTAAAGTACGCCTGTCTTTCTTCTTCCGGAAGGGAAAAGATGACAGCGTGAAGGAACGACGAGACGATGGGGAGGGGGAGGATGGAGATGCAGTAATTGAGTCTCTCAACGTACAGGGCATCGAGAGTGGCGTTGCTGATCTCGAGTACAGCTTGTTCAATGGCCATGAGTGGCGAGACATTGGATGTCTGCCCGGTGTAGGAGTGTTCAATCCCCCCAAGGGTACCTGTCGTGTCCCAGGCGGCCCAGGGGAGAAGGGATCGAATAGTGGTGTAATGTCTGTAGAGATGGGTGAGGTGGATGAGCATGTCGTTGCACGTGAAGAGTGGTAGTCTCTCAAGCGCAACAGTTGCTTCTCTGTTCTTGAGGAGGGCGACATAGACGAGGCGTCGGGACGAAGGGTTGAGGTGAGTGAGACATGTGGAAAGGGGGACTGAGGAGAGGAAAGGAAACATCATGGAGGTTGTGGAAGAAGAGGGATTCAAAGTCTGTTCCTCTTTTTATACTCCTCTAGGATTTTCTTGGCATTTCCTAAATTGTTTGGAGGTTCCCACGTTTGTTCTGAGGCCGGATAGCCTTTCCATTGTACCCGGTATTGCCTCCTACCCAAGTTTCCCCAATGAGCGATGATCACTTCCACCTCGTATTCTTCTTCCGCTCCGATTAGTTCCGGAGGAGGTCGGGAGAAGTTGGGGCTGTGTTCCATAGTTTCCCAATATGGGGTTAGTAGGGAGGCATGGAACACGTTGTGGATCTTCCATCGGGATGGGAGATCTAATCAGTATGCAACGGGGGAAATTACTTTGGAGATACGGAATGGTCTGGTTCTCCATGGGGCGAGTTTTCGTGATGGTGTTTGGAGTTGGAGGTTCTTTGCCTCCAACCATACTTGGTCTCCCTCTTTCCAGGATTTAAATCAGGAGTGTCGCCGTTCTTTCATTTGTAGTTGGGTGAGTTCGTGAGCCGCTTTTGCCTCTACTTGGGCGAATTCCAGGGATTCCAGATGGGATTCAAGGGAAGGGATGAAGGTTTTTCCTAGAGGGGGATATGCTCATGGTTCGTATCCATGGAGTAGGGAGAAAGGAGATTTCCCGGTGACGGAGTGGATTGCCGAGTTGTGGGCAAACTCAGCCATAGGGAGGAGCTCCACCCATTTGTGAGGAGCGTTGGTGCAAAAGATGCGTAGAAAGGTTTCTAATTCCTGATTATACTGTTCGGTCTCCCCATCGGTTTGTGGATGGTAGGTGGTGGAGAGGGAGACGTTGTATTCTAGTAGTCGTGCTAGTTCACATGCAAAGGCCGACGCGAACTGCGGGCCGTGATCAGAGACCAGTTTGTCATGGAGACCGAAGCGTCGGAAGACATGTGAGAAAAATAACTGGGCTATTCCTTTGGTGTCCACCGTTTTTGTGCAAGGAACGACGATTACCCCCTTACTAAGCCCATGGTCGACCACAACCATGACCGAATCAAAACCCGAGACTGGGGGGAGGTCATTAATGAGATCCACCAAGAGGTGGGCAAAGGGGCGGGAGGTGGCAACGGCCAGGGGAACCAAGGGGGGAACAGTGGGGTGGGTGACAACCTAGTTCGATTGGCAAATGGCACAGCCCGCCACGAAGCGGCGAA
>JBBPQN010000993.1:0-11042 GCA_038092575.1 Boletus subluridellus
TGGTATTTTTGATACGATGGTTTGAAGAGTAGACATGAAGCTGACTGGCTGTCTAGAAAAAGGTTCGCTTTAATGAGCACCCTGTCACAATTTCTCGCAGGGGCTTCTTTGATAGAAGCAGAAAAAATTCTGGTTCTTCTCCTGCACGCCCTTGTCTCGTTATTCGTGTATGTCGCCTCTCTTTTGTTGCGATATTCATTACTCAATTCAAAACAGGAACACGACGTGCGTCGTAAACCCCCGAAACCCCCACTTGAAGCAGACTGTCGGTCCATTTACGAAGACTGTCTCTCGGATTACCCGGGCTGTCTCGCCGACCTTCAAGTACTCGAAGGCGATGAACGTTCCGACATCCGTAGATCTGAGTTCTATGAAACTGAGTCTGGCATCGCCACGTTCGATCGGACAGGCTATGCCAGCTACTGCCTCTCCAAGTGGCTCGATAAGCAACGCGAAGAAGCGCGGGCCCCGAGGAAACTCGTGTTCGAAGATCCTGCACTTCTACCGTGGCCAAGTCGAACCCTACCACCACCATTCAAGTTGAGCAACCCACCCGACGTGGCTTGTCCCATGCCACCCCCACTCCCCCCACCCATCTGTAGGCCACCGCGATCTCTTCCACGGCGCATATGGAAGCTCATCGAGGACGAACTTCAAAATGCTATCGTTGTGCTCATCATTGGGCTCTTCATTCACATATGCTTATTTCTTTTTCTTTTGTATGATATTCTGACGCGGGGTCTCATCCCATCGGATGACTGACTTATATCCACCTATATGCGGTTTTTTTTTCTGGCATGTGGTGTTCTTCCGGCTACTTGGGGTCCCTCGGTGATCTTTCTGTTGTTATACATTATCCTCCCCCGCTTTAAAACTGTATCATTAGTACATCTTAGCCTTAGTCCCACCTGTATCAAGCAATTTTCGTGGAGTCTCTATTGAGTCTCCATGTTCCCCTTCTCCAAATCTAAAGGTTGTCTAAAGGTTCGACCCGGTGTGTACATCATTCTGGTAGTACAAGGCTGTATGTCTAGGATATATTAACTTGGACATCATACTGCAGCCTCAAGCTTATGTAACCAAATGCCTGTGCATTGCTACATTGGGGGGACCACAGGTTCCCTATACTAGTATAAAATAGTATTTTCATGTGCTATGCCACTTCTTGCCAAGGGTTTACAAGGGTTTACAAGGGTTTACAAGAGTTTATAAGATGTGTATTTGCATGAGAAATATTGGCAACTCATCCATACAATCTGTGATTATATAGGGGGTATATACCCCAGAACAACTCACAATTGCAGATGACAAAATACCACTGACAAAATACCACTAACCCTGGAATAGCTCTCTGATGGTTCCCATGGTTCTGGAGCTTCTGGGAGCTCCAGTGGTTCCAGCACTTCTGGTGTTTCCAGTGGTTCAGTAGTTCTGATAATACTTCTGTTGGTTCTGGTGGTTCTGGTACTTCCAGAAGTATATACACCACATAAATTGCTTGGCAATGCCCCTTTACATACCCATTATCATACTTTTCATTCAAGTTCTCTTTCCTGATACTTATTAAGGTATGAGTGTGCCTCAACTGCATACTACTTAGTCTCTTTACTTCACTTTCAAACACCTCAGTTATTTTTGCCCATCTTAGGCAGCAGCTGAGGTGAGTTAAAACCTTTTTAATACTTACTCTTAGACTAATGTATCATAGCCCTGGTCTACTCTGGTACTGCTAGGTAGATAGTTTTTTTCACCCATCTTAGGCAGCAGCTGAGCCCTGGTGTACTCTGGTACTGCTAGCTCTGCTCCACTTTTAATAGTGGATGAGATGACTAGTGGTCCCAGAGTCCAGGATGGTGGCCACTATGCCAGCAAGTAGGAAAGCATGAGTGAACCCAATGGAGGTTGCCTCCATGAAGGGAAGCTCCTCAATGACAGTGCAGGAGAGGTCATGGAAGTAGGTGTTGGTGGGTAGAGCAGTGAACACAATGACATTGGCAGATGTCACGGCTGGCATCACTGTGCTCTGTGTTTGGGTTTGGACCTGGGCCAATGCAGGTGATTGTGTTGGGGCCTATACTTGGTTGGAGGAGCCCTGACATTAGGCTTCTTGTTTTTGTTCTGCTGCCAAGGGGCTTGTCCAGTGCAACCTCCCCCCTTGTTGAAGCAGTTCTGCATGTTATGATCAGAGCATCATTTGGGTGCACACTTTGTTGAACACATTAGTATACTCTATTAGTATAGTTGTTCACATTTTCTATGTATTTAGATATAAACTCAGCTGAGCTGAGTTCTAATTGACTCTTTACATTGAACCACAATGTTCTAAGTCTTGCCACTCAACCAGGTATATAGCCAGTGCAAGACCCTACCATACTATGCTGGTTCCAACAGGTTGTGAGCCCTGCTTGTGCTTAACAGTACAGCTACTCTTGAGATGTCCTGTGCATTTTTATGCTGGACATTAAGTCTCACCTGTAAAGTCTCATTCTGTGTGTTTTTATGCTGAATGTAGACCAGAATGTTTGACAGTTCTGTGTGAAAAATTGCTGGATCACCTTGATGTGCTCTATGCACTCAGATGTTAAAATGTCACCTGGATTACCAGGGAGAGACTATGTTCCTCTGGGATTAGGGCTCTGAAATGTTCAGGAATGAGCAAAACTTTTTTGCCATCCCTTTCTTTGTTTTTACTTGGATTGTGGAAAGTACTGACATTCTTCAACCCTTTCAGATACTCTTCTCATCTTGCCATGTCCTCTTCCTCATTCAAAGATCTTTCCAAACTCAATGGTACCAACTACAAGCATTGGGCCAATGATATGAAATCTTACCTCTGTTCCCAAGGACTATGGACCAAAATGCATTGCTTTTAGCCCACTCATGTTAGGGATAATGATGGTAACATTACCACTGACAGGACTGAGCAGATTGAAGCTTGGGAAGACACCAATGACAAGGCCCTTGGCTCTATTTACCTCAAACTCAACACTCACATTGCATCTCGATTTGCTGAAC
Organism: Boletus subluridellus; assembly: GCA_038092575.1. Taxonomy (NCBI): domain Eukaryota; kingdom Fungi; phylum Basidiomycota; class Agaricomycetes; order Boletales; family Boletaceae; genus Boletus; species Boletus subluridellus. Next base: position 3,016 of record JBBPQN010000993.1, read on the forward strand.
ACAAAGTCACCATCAACCTTTGAATTGCCCTCAAGGAGGCTTACTCCACCCCCACTCTCACCTCTGCTTTTGCAGAATTCAAGTTGCTCATGGATATAACCTTCCCTGAGAACAACCACCCTGCTCCAGCTTTTACCAAGCTGAATGCTCAGTTCTCTCAACTTGAAGAGGTGAAGTATGAGATTCCCTCAAAAATCCAGCTTATAATTGCCCTCTCCAAGATGCCTCGATACACTGATGTGCTTACTTCACTCATCAATCCTCTGCCAGTGTCCATGCTGCTGACCCCAAGGGAAAGAAGAAGGAAGATGGTTCCTCCAATTACTACCCTCCCTCCATCACTGAGCTTGAGCAGCTTGTCACCATCTCTTGGCAGCAGTTTGCTTCCAAGCATAAGCCAGCTAAGCCTTATGCCAACAAGATCTTTGCTATTAAGCAGAAGGGGGAGGACCCTCAATTTTCTCAGCAACAGCAGGGTGCTGGCTCATCCAGCAACAAGAAGGATGGCAAGCATCACAATCAAGGCAAGCATTCCCAGGAGGGAAATGATAAATAGGAGAAGCATAAGGCAGCTCATACTGCTGCCAAGACTGCTATCTTCTCCTCTGCCTCCTTTGCTTTTGCTGCCCCTGTCATTGCCCCTGCTGAGGCACCTACTTATTCATCAACTGTCAACCCATGTGCCCTCTCACACACACCTGGTGCTGTCCATTATGGTGAACCAGCATTTCCTTACACCAAGAATACCATCTCCCTGGCTTATCAGTTGGGTGTTACACCCAGTTGTGAAACACTTCACACCTTGAGTGGAATGGGGAAATTCCCTTATCCTCCTGCCAGCTCCAGGACTGACTCACTGATATTGTGATGGAAGCCTCCAATGTAATTATGGAGATAGATGAAGACATTGTCTCCATGAAAGATGATGAGCAGGATGATTATCTTGCTCAATACCTTGACTTTGGTGAGGAGCATCCAGTTGTGTGCCCTCCTTCCCCTCCTCAAGCTTATCCCTTCTCCATCATCCATGATGATGCAGATGCCTATTACAGACCCTATTATTTTTTCCATATTTCTATCTATTTTTTCTGACTTTCTAGAATGACTTTTGCATTTAGCCCCTATCTAATAACTCCTATCACTCAAGACACTAAATGCTCAAGTTCTTGACTATGATCTAGACTCCCCCTTTCTTGCCCCTTATGCCTAGACCCCTCTAGACCTATTCTACCATAAGTGACTTACAAGGGCTTGTATCAACTCAGTGTTCATCTCTGTCTCTCTTATGAATGCTGTTGACTCACACTGACTCTACATGACTTCTCATGACTCCTATGCTATGCCCCTATCCTACATGACTCCTAATGATTCATCATGACTCATCCTGACTCTCTGTAGCATAGCATATCGTCAGATCTAGTGTACACAGGTGTAAACCCCTAGACAGTATATAAGGCTGAAGTCACCTTCCAAAGGACCTCAGTCTTGTCCTCTTGGAGATTTCCCAATCTTCCTCACAGCTACAACCCTCACTACTATTGTCCTCTCTGGTGGCTGGTGCTTGTCTGGTAAGCATTGGTCGTTTCATTAGGACAAGACTTTAACCAAGGATCCAAGTAGTAAACCTATGCCCTCAAGTGCTTGGAACTAGCTACTCCACCCACTCTAGCAATCTAGTTGATGAACAGTAGGACCCATCCTCACACTTTCACCCTAGTCCCCTCACTAATCCATTGATTGGATTTAGTGTCCATTGTAGTAAAGAAAGAGGAGTTCCCTATTGTCCTTTCCCTACTTCAATTGGAGTTAGAGGCCACTTGCCCTGGAAATGTCTATGGTGAAAATAGAAACCCCATGAAACAGATTAAGGATATTGAAAGGACTTCAACATGGAAGAGATTAATCAGTGAAGCACCACCAAAGGAGCCAGATACTCCAAATGTCCCTAGTGGCCTCCCTCCATCCCCAACTCCATCTGAGGACAATATCAAACACCTTATCAAGGAAGGGGGAGACTCTCTTATCTCCTACCTTTGTTCTCATGCCATCCCTTATGCCAAATCATCCAATGCTTCCAATTACAGGGAATGATTCTTCAAGGACATCTTAAAATTACCTGCAGAAAAGCAAGCTCTCTGGTGGAAGGCCTGCAATACTGAGCTAGCCATGCTCAAAGAACACAAGGTATGGGAAGTCATCAGTTGCCCAACTGACTGCAAGGTCATTAAGAATTGCTGGATTTTTGATGTGAAATCTGATGGTTGCAAACATGCCCACCTAGTTGCCAAAGGCTTCTCACAGGTTGCAGGCACTGACTATGATCAGATCTTATCTCCAGTTGTGTGATTTGAGACAGTACAATCTTGCCCTCACTGCACTACAAAACTGGCACATATCAGGACTTGATGTCTGATTTGCCTACCTATATTGTTACGGTTTGCTCCTATCAACGTCTATTTGTTCCTATGACATCTCTTTTCTCTTTTCTCTTTTGACTTTAACTTATTTTTATCTTCAAAGTCATGTGACTAGATCATGTGATGGGTCACATGACTCGTTTATCACTTTCACTGTTGCAGGCTATGCCATCAGTCAACACAATGCACTCAGAGACTTTCCTAAGTCTTGTCGGACACTTTAACCCCTTTTAGTTATATTTGTTCTCATGTTCATTTCCGTGCTGTGCACACTTCTTTTCATTTCTGCTATGATTCTCTTCCATTCTGCCACCGCATGTGGTTGCATCATGTTATTCATCTCCGCCTCTTCCATTCTATGGCTATGCTTAACTCATATCTTTAATCTCCGTCTTACCATATGCAGACGTATTGGTAGATCTGATACAAACATGTACACATATGTAGAACAATATATAAACCTTGAGACTTCACTGGATGTCCTCCAGTTTAGTTCTCTTGGAGTTTCCTCTAGAGCTTCAGAGCTGAGCCTGATTCCTTATCACTCCATCCACTCTCCAGTTGACATTCGTGATGACCTGAAGTACACATCATACTCACTTTAGGGTTGTTTCATATATGGCATTCTGGAAGAAGAACTCTATATGGAGTTTCCAGAAGGGTTTATGCCACCCCACCTAAAAAGCAAGGTACTTAAGCTTCTATGCACTATCTACAGCCTTAAACAAGCTGGTATTACATGGTGGCACACTTTAGACAAATCCATGAAAGAACTTGGATTTGAACAGCTCAGAACTGATGCTGGCTTATTTGTATACTGGCAAGGAAAAAATATAGTACTTGCTATTATACATGTATATGTCAATGACACATTATTTTGCAGACCCATCAAGAGCCTAGTTGAAAAACTTGAGGCCATTTTTATGAAAAAGTGGGAATGTCAAGATCTTGGAAAACCTCATGAATTCCTCTGAATGAATATACATCAAGAAGGTCACCATATTTTAATAGACCAGCAGAATTACCTCAACAAGGTGCTTGAGTGATGTGGAATGATCAATGCAAAACCAGCTCACACTCCTCCTCCACAGGATTATTATCCAGAGAAGAATGAACGTCCTCTTAATCCTGAGTTGTGCACATGCTTCCAGACTGTTATAGGATCACTACTTTACCTTATGATTGATACAAGGCCTGACATATTGTACACTGTCACACAATTGGCCCACCAATCTGCCAACCCATGTCAAGAGCACCTTGAAAAGGCTCTTTGCATATGCCAATATTTACTTGGCACTAGTGATCACTCATTAGTATATAATGGAGATTCTGGCAAAGGCATAACTGCCTGTACTGACTCTGACTGGGGTCAAGATAAAATAACTGGTCACTTGCAAACAGGTTTCTACCTGAAATTAGTGAATGGAGTTTTCCTTTGGAATTCTCATTTACAAAAGACAACTGCTTTATCCTCCACTGAAGCAGAATATATGGCTTTGAGTGATTGTTCTTGCCAGGCCATTTGAATCAAACAAATGTTGGAAGAGTTAGGATATAATCTTAATCCAATTCCCATCTGCAGTGATAATCAAGGATCTCTTTTTATTGCAGAAAATCCAGTCACTAAAAAACAATCTAAATACATCCACATCAAGTACCACTTTGTACACAATGCTGTGATGATTTTCAAACAAATTGAACTATTCTTTATTCCAGGGGATAACAATCCTGTGGATATGTTCACAAAGAACCTCATACATGTCAAATTTGAGAAGTTTAGACAACAACTTGGTTTGGAATTTCACAATCTTGCCTTTCATTAGATGATTGAGCAAATGATTAGTATACATATGTCTTTATATACTATGGTATATTAGGCAAGGGGGAGTGTTGAACACATTAGTATACTTTATTAGTATAGTTGTTCACACATTCTATGTATTTAGATATAAACTCAGCTGAGCTGAGTTCTAATTGACTCTTTACATCAAACCACAATATTCTAAGTCTCACCACTCAACCAGGTATGTAGCCAGTGCAAGACTCTACCATACTATGCTGGTTTCAACATGCTTGAGCATGGTACAGTATGTCCCACTGGGGTTGTTCCTTGTCTTCCAAAGCCCAGTGTCCAGATTTATCTTGCCACAACTGTTCCCTCCACCACTGCTTGCTGCAAAACTGGTGAACTTCAAGCCAGGGCCTGGGGCAGGTTCCTCCAGCTGCATCTGTATGGCTTCCTTTATGATTGGCATTGCAGCATTCTGGAAGGTGCAGGCTTGCATCATTGGTCAGATAAGAGCATGGAAGGAATTAGTGTTGTAGGTGCCATGAAATGCATTTGGATGTATCCCAAAATACATCTGAGATCCTGAGCTACTTCTGGTGGGCTGTGAGGTAACCAGCCCCAGCCCCAATGATTTGGAGGGCATGGGTGGAGTGGAAGTGGAAAAAGAGATTCCACACTCCATATCCATCTTGATGTTGCAATGAACCACAGGCCAGAGCCCAGTCTTGGGTAACCCTCAAACTAGTGCATAGATAGTATCTGAGTTGCTGGGCCATACCCTCATGTGTGCCAGCCATTCATTGGCATGAGTGTACACCAAGACATATTTTTTGGCATCTGCTACTTCCTCCATCTGCAGCATCAAGATCTGGTTTCAAATGGAGAACTGTAAGGAAATGCCTTGGCAGTCAAAGTGACTGGTGAGAATCTTCCAAACCTCACAAGCTGAAATGGAGATGTTATTAGGGATAAGAGTGAGGATGCTAGAGTTGACCTTTTGGAGAATGATGCTTTTGGTCAAGCCATTGTCTTTGATCCACAACTGGATTGCTTCTCATCCCATTGCCAAAGATGCTCTGGAAAGAAGTGGCTGTGGCATATATGAGATGAATTCTACAAAGTTTGAGAAGTCTGTTCCTTTACTAATATGATTATAAACTCCTTCTCCAAGAAGAAGAAGTTCTATTTGACAATGCCACTCATAGTAGTTCTTCATTCTGATGAGTTCAGATATCTCTGCAGTCTTGATTGACTCAGCTAGTCTTAGGGTCTTTAATTTAAATGAAAGATGTCTCTGTGCAATTGTTCTAAATCTCAGCTGCTGTTGAGCTCATCTCAAGGGCAAAAGTGAGCTACATTCATGCTAACCTAGGACAAGAGAGCTACTACTAGGTTAGCTACAAGATGCTTCAATGTGAGTCAGATAACATACCTTAGCTTGAGGGCAAAAGTGAGCTGAGGAGAAAGAAAAGAAAGAGATACTGCATATGCATTGTCAACAGTTGTCAAGGAACCATGTGACCAAATGAACATGTGCTAACAAGATAAACAGCAACCACAAGAAAGAAAAGACTGGATACTACTGCTGACTCCAAAATCCTAGTCATCCCTATATTCCACCCAACAACAAAATTACCCCTCCTGCTGTCTATGACCTAAGTGCTCTCCTCCAATGGGCACAGCTGCAGCAGTGGCACCCACTTTCCCTTATTGGTCCACAGCATTCCATATACTTTTGTCCCCCCATGCTCATTGTTGGCAACCTCAAATCAAATAATGACTTGGGTCACTCAATCACACAAACTGACTGTAGAGTAAAGAAGATAGTTGAGAGGGAATCCCAACAAGAACTTGACTAGAGTTCTTGGGGCGATGAATTCAAGGTATATATACATTTTACAGGTTTGTACTTATTATGACACTGGTCCATGTGCATGAGGCTATGTAATGATGAATCATGTGAGTATTAGTAAACTATGATGAGTAATGTAGATGGTGATTAATAGGAGGCAGTGCTAGACGTTCTAGACTGATGGAGATTAAATACATGAGGTTGACACATGTTATAGGTCTAGATCTAGTTCACATGGTCACATGATGAGAAAAAGATAAGGTCACATGATTGTGAAAGTGTGAAAGGGATCATGTGACTAGAAAAGGAAGGAGTGAGAAAATGAGTTCATAACACTACCCCCCCTCTATGGTTCGCATTCCAGGCAAGACCAGATTGGTGGAGGTTCTGTGTAGTTTCGTAAGGGTTAAATAGTGAGGTAAATGCTGTTTGCATCATCTGTAATCATTGTGGTGCTTGGGGGTTCTTTTTGTAGAAGTCACCAATTGCTTCTTTAGTGTGAGAAAGATTGCCTTCAATTTCCCATGTTTGGTCTTCTTCCTGGTATGCTTTCCAGTGAACTAAGAACTCTAATTTTCAACCCTTTAGTCGAGATGCCATAATATAATCAACTTCGAATTCTTCATCTCCTTTGTCCATAACTGATACTGGTCCAGGTTTATAGAGTTTTTGATTCAGAAGTCTTTCCTTATATGGTTTAACCCGTGATACATTTACCACTGGGTGAATTTTCATATAGCGTGGGAGTTTTAGCCTTACGGCATTGTCTCCTACCATTTTGAGAACTTTATAGCCATCTTTCCGTTAATTTACATGATTGGCAGGTTTCCTTTAGGTTCAGGTGTTCGGTAGATAACCACACTTGGGAGTCCTTTTTGTAAACAGGCACTTCTGATCTGTGTTTGTCGGCTTGCACCTTCATTGTGTCCTGTGCCTTAGAGAGAGAAGTTTTCACATCATCTAAAGTTTGTGTGAAATCCTTGGCAAATGCCGTAGTGGCAGGTGCTTTCACATTTTCTTTAGGTTCAATTCCCATGCGTGGTGAATATGATTGTGTGACTTGGAAAGGGGATTTGCCTGTAGTGGAGTGGGCCTTGTTGTTGTATTGGAATTGCGCTAGGGCTAGCCATTCAGACCATTCCTTTTGCTTTTCCACGGTGTAGAGACGTAAATATTGTTGAAGGTCTTGGTTAACATGCTTGGTTTGTCCATCTGTTTGGGGATGGAATGCTGTAGACATGCATAAGTCGATCTGGAGCATTTTGCTGAGATCCTTCATTACTTGTGCTGAAAATTGTGGACTGTGATCCGAGATTATTGATCATGGGAGGCCATGTGTTTTCCAGAAGTTGTCTTGATATAGTTTAGCAGTTCCCAGGCTGGTGATCATTTTAACCATGGGAATAAATACGGCTTCTTTACTGAATCTGTCCACAACCACGAGAATGCTGTTGTAGCCATTGGAAGTGGGTAAGTCCGTGATGAAATTGGTGGAGATGTCCTGCCAGGGACCCTTGGGAATAGGATTAGGACGTAATTTGCCTGCTGGAGGCCATGTGGTCGGTTTCATCCGAGCGCATCTTTCACATTGGGAACAATAGTCCGTTATTTGTTTACATATGCCTTCCCATGTATAGTAGTGTGAGACTAACTTGTGAGTCTTTTCTGCACCACCATGTCTGGCTAATGTGGAGTCGTGATATAGTTCAATAATATCCTGGCTGTTATGGTTTGCTCCTATCAACATCTATTTATTCCTATGATGTCTCCTTTCTTTTCAACTTTAACTTATTTTCATCTTCAAAGTCACATGACTAGATCATGTGATGGGTCACATGACTTGTTTATCACTTGACTTCTTGATGCAGGCTATGCCATCAGTCATCGCAACGCACTCTGAGTCACTCTGACTCTAACAGACACATTTATCCTTTTATAGTTATATTTCTTCACACATTCATCTCTGTGC
>JBBPQN010000994.1:0-11041 GCA_038092575.1 Boletus subluridellus
TGGACTCCCCAGTCTAATCCATTTGTCACTTGCGACCTACGTCCTTGCGAGTTGATTAAGGAAGACCCCGCCTCTTATCTTCACTCCTCTGCTTTCTCTTCCTAGTAAAGTTTGGTGTAGCTCAAGATGAGTCCCGCCAGTGTTCGCTCGAGATCATCTCGCAACACTCCCTAGTAGTTTTTGTTGACAGATCGCCATGCTGGTTTATCCCTTGTGAACATCTTGTTGAACTAGTGCATGTATTGGCTAGAGTTATGCAAAGTGTACTTACCTGCTGACTAAGCAAGGTAACAGTGAACATAGTGGTTGGGGATCAAGAAGTGATTAGAACTCAGCTCAGATGAGTTTGTACTTAAGTACAGTGAACGTGTGAACAATTATATGAGTATGGTAAATACTACTCCTATTGTTCAACACTCCCCCTGGTCTAATATACTGTAGTATTGTAAGACCGAAGTAAAAAATCAATTGTGCAATCCAGAAGGAAAGGTGAGGTGATGAAACTCCAAACCAAGTTGTGGGCGAAATTTCTCGAACTTGACATGTCCAAGGTTCTTGGTGAACATATCTGCTGGATTATCATCTCCAGGGATATAAAACAATTCAACCTGCTTGAAAGTCATCACTGCATCATGTACATAATGGTACTTGATGAGGATGTGTTTGGATTGTTTCTTAGTGACTGGGTTTTCTGCAATGAAGAGAGAACCTTGATTGTCACCACAGATAGGAATAGGATTTAGCTTGTGCCTGATTTCCTCAAGCATTTGCTTTATCCAGATGACTTGGCGAGAACAATTGCTCAAAGCCATATACTCTGCTTCTGTAGAAGACAGTGCAGTAGTTTTTTGTAGATGGGAATTCCAAAGGAAAATCCCATTTGCAAGTTTAAGGTAGAAACCTGTCTGTGAGTGACTGGTAATTTTATCCTGACCCCAGTCTGAGTCAGTGCAGGCGATTAAGCCTTTGCCAGATGATCCATCATGAATCAGAGCATAATCTGATGTGCCAAGTAGATATTGGCAGATGTAAAGGGCCTTTTCAAGGTGATCCTTAGATGGATTGGCTGATTGGCGGGCCAACTGTGTGACAGCATAGGCAATATCAGGCCTAGTCCCAATCATAAGATATAATAATGACCCAATGACTATTTGAAAACAAGTCCTGAGTTCCAGGTTAACTGGTAGGTCATTCTTCTCTGGGTAATAACCCTGAGGTAGAGGGGTCTGAGCAGGTTTTGTGTTGATCATTCCGCAGCGCTCAAGGACTGTTACGGTTTTACCTGCAACAATGGTACTCCAACCTGAGACGCTACTCTCCAAGTGGTCTTGAAGACGATGATCGAGTCGAGGTTGATGTCGAGGACAACAACGATGAGAGAGAGAGTGAGGAAGTGAGTATACAATGACCACCTGGTCAAAGGAACCGAATGTCTACCAAGATCTCTTGGTGAATAGAGAACCCAGGGTATGAATGAGTAGATTCAGGTTAGAGATAAGTACAAGCTCCGCTCGAACTTATATACTAGTACAGTGGTTTAGGGCCGGTCTAACCTGATATAGTAAGAGAGATCTAGGGCAGGAGAAACCGTGTCCAAGACGCGTCGCGTCGTGAGTCACATGATGAAGGGAGAAACTGGAATGGGTATAATAGGATCAAGGATCAATGAGGCAGTTCTCAGATGATGACGGATCATCGAGGCGATGCCGGGAGATCTAGGATCAATGAGGTGATGAGGTGCTACCCAACCGTGAGGAGTCGGATCAGGGGATGATCCAGGGAAACTCCAGGGAGGATCCAGTCCTTGTGTAGCATGGAAACGCTACGTCCGGGGGAATGTCCAGTTGATAGGTGAGAACCCTTGGAGTCCTTGTGATGAAAGGGAACTCATCGTCCAATGGGTGAATGTCCAGTCTGAAGCAAGAGCCCATCCTAGGCGTAAGGCCAGGGATTGTCCATAGAGAGGGGAAATGGTAGCCACGAGTTTGGATCGTCGAATACAATCTGGTAATACAATGGGTAATCCATGAAGAAAGAGAAAGGGGCGTGGTGCCGCCGGGGCACATGGTCATGAGGTGGTCACAGGTGACAAATGTCACAAAAACTGTAACAAGGACTTTGTCAAGGTAATTCCGCTGGTCAATATATATGCAGTGACCTTCTCGACATATGTTCATTCAGAGGAATTTGCGTGGTTCCCCAAGATCTTGACATTCCCACTTTTTCATAAAAGTGGCCTTAAGTTTTTCAACTAGGCTCTTGCTGGGTCCACAAAATAATGTGTCATCGACATAAATGATAGCGAGTACTATATCATTTCCTCACTTGTACACAAAGAGACCAGCATCTGTTTGAAGCCGTTCAAATCCAAGTTCCTCCATGGATTTGTCTAGTGCGTGCCACCAGGTAATACCAGCTTGCTTTAATCTGTAGATCGCATGTAGAAGTCTTAGTACTTTATTGCCTTTGTGTTTAGGTGGCAAAAAACCTTCAGGAAACTCCATGTAGAGTTCCTCTTCTAGGACTCCATAGAGATAAGCGGATCGGACATCAAGTCCAGATATATGCCATTTTCCTAGGGCTGCTAAAGCTAGCATGCATCGCACAGTTTCAAATCTGACAACCAGCGAGAATATTTGATCATAGTCTAGACCTTCCACTTGGGAAAAGCCTTTAGCGACTAGACGGGCTTTTTTACGGCCATTGGATTTTACATTGAAAACCCATTGATTCTTTATGACCTTGCGGCCAATGGGGCGATCGACAACTTCCCATACCTTGTGTTCTTTGAGCATTTGAAGCTCAGTTTCGCAGGCCTTCCACCAGAGTTTTTGTTCCTCTGCAGGTAATTTATTAATGTCCTTGAAGGACCATTCCTGATAATTGGGAGAATTGGATGATTCCGCGAAAGGGATAGCTCGTTGACACAAGAAGGAAACTAAAGTGTCTCCCCCTTCACTGGTTAGGCGTTCAACATCCTGCTCACTAGGAGTAGGGGAAGATGGTAAGCTGCCAGGGACATTAGGAGTGTCGGGTGTCTGAGAGCCAGAGGGTTCACCAATTAAACATTCCCAAGACGAGTTCTTTTCAATGTCCTTCACTTGTTTCAGAGGATGACGTTGGTCACCATAAATGTTACCAGAACAAATGGGAACTTTTCGAGTTCACTCAGATCATCGTAGGGGTGGAGGACCAATAGGAGGTGGGCAAGGAGCCCTTGGAGGAGTCTGGGGAGCTGGAGGTGGTATAGGAGTCCATTCAGGTGAAGGCTGTCTTTGAGGTTCAGGGAGTGGTCCGAGAACAGGATCAGGCTTCTGGACGACTGTGGGTTCCAGTTTAGAATCATTGGAGTTGGAGTCATCAGAGTGGTCAGAATGACCATTGGTATGTTGATGAGGTTTCCTAGGTGGGTGACTGACTGGCTTGTGAGGGCGAGCACCAGAACACCTTGGGAATAGGTTTTCATCAAAGATGGCATAGGCAGATTTGTGTATGGAGCCATTAGGGCACATGAAGACGTAGTTAGCGTTGTTTTCTGCAGTAACCCCTAAGTATACCATCAGCTGCGATTTGGGTTGCAGTTCACCCTTGCGTGTCTCATCAGGAGTGTGCACATAAGCACCACATCCAAAAACTCGTAAGTGAGAGACAGATGGTTTCCCCCCCTGAAGTAATTCATGGGGAGTCTTCCATTGAAGACGGTTCATGGGAGTTCGGTTATAGATGTGAGTTGCATGACAAAGTGCAAACTCCCAGTAGGAATCGGGTAGACAAGCATGAAGACACATCGCCTGAGCCTTGTCCATTAAAGTGCGAATTAATCGCTCAGCACAACCATTTTGTTGGTGCGCATAAGGTGCAGACTGATGAATATGAATACCATTATCATGAAGGTATTCTTTGAAAGCCTTGGAGGTAAACTCTCCACCTGAGTCAGATTTAAAGCCTTTAATATTGGCATTGAACTGGGTGCAGATATAGGAGAAGAATTGTTTGGTTACATGAAGTGCTTGGTCTTTTGACCATAAACAGTGAACCCATGCCATAGAAGTATAGTTGTCATAATAGACGATGGCATATTTGTACTTGTGGTATGATTCCACCTCAAAAGATTTGAGATCTGAATGAATCAGCTCAAACGGCGCGGTTGCCCTGCGCTCAGTATGAGGGAATGACCTATTGGGTTGTTTGCCTAATTGGCAACCAGTACAAATCTTCTCTTTCTTAGGTATCTCCACGTCAGGGAAGTCCTTTAGATGTTTTCGCGCAGCTTTTATGACATCCTTTGAAGGATGTCCTAAGCAGCAATGAAGGAGTTCATAATCCACAGAGGCCATAGATATAGTTTTTGCATGTGATTTGACAGTGGGGGCATGCATCCAGAACATGGTATCTGCTCCATGTGAATGGAAGGAGAGTGTAGTGCATTTAGAGCATTTGTCATAGAATTTGAATAGTCCAGGGGAAACCTGAACTGTAAGACATCGATCATGAAGTAGAACGCCCATAGAAATGAGCTTGATGTCTGTGGAGGGCATATAGATTACAGGCAATAATTGCACATGTAAGCCTTTGAAGTTGATAATGACTGTGCCTTCTCCTAGAATAGGAGCTTTGCCATTCACAGTAAACGAAAAGTGTGGTTCCTTGAACTCATGATATTCAATGAAGTCACTCATTTGATAAGTGAAGTGACATGAGGTGCCTGAGTCGAGTAGCCACATGTCTGGGGGTGGATGATTGTGATCATGGTGGTGTTCACATTCTTTGCCTTTACCAGAGACCTTCTTACAGTCATCACAGAAAGTGGAGGGCAAAGTAGGTAGTATTGTCTGATCACTACCTACTACAGACGACAATGTATATAATATGTTTTTCTGTGGCAAAGAAAATCGCACATCAGTGTCTGAGTGGTGTGAGGAGGACTGAAAAACTGACCAAGATTCCTTGCCCCAGATCTCATTGAGATCATCCTTATCCCAAGATTCAGCTGGGGGACCCATAAAGGTGCCTGAGGACAAGCCGACAACTGGATCATCATCTTCTTCTTGAGTCACAAAGTATTGCGAGAAGGCAGACAGGCCAGTAATTCTGGCACCAAGGTGGTCGTTGAGGGTGAGAGAGGAGGGGCCACCTGGAGAGAGACCAAGGTTGAGAGTGGGATGCGCATCTGTGTCATCAATGATGGGAGAAAAAGGATATGATTGAGGAGGGGAAAGCGGAGGCTCCTCAGCAATGTTCTCATCAAAGACAAAGAATTGATCCAGGTAGTCATCCTGGTAATCCTCACCTAGCGACACCATATCTTCCTCGATCTCCATGAGCGCATCATGCACATCAATGGAAACTTCCTCTAGCTGCTCTGAAAGAGGGCAAGGATTGGAGGGGATGCCTCCAGACCAATCAACATGGTGGTTAGCCACAGGGTTGAGGGTGTGAAGAGTTTCGCTGGTGGGCGTAATGCCCAGCCAGTGTGCCAGAGAGATGGCATTCTTGGTGTGAGGGAAGGCAGGTTCCCCATAATGGGTGGAATCCTGCATATGTGCCAAAGCATGCAGATCCGGGACAGGAGATGTAAATGTAAATGGTCCACTAGGGACTGAGATGGGAGCTGCAAAGGCAAAGGAGGCAGCAGGAGCGGCATTGGAGGTGGTAGCATGGCGCACTTGCTTGCGCTGCTCTTGCTTCTCCTGACCAGCTTTGGATCATCGTCCTTGACAACAGCGCTTCTTCTTCTTCTTCTTGTCCTTGGATGAGGACAAGCCAGCCTGGCCTTGCTGCTGCTGCTGGAAACTGGGGTCTCCCCCTTTCCACTTGATGGTGGAAATCTTGTTTGCCTGTGGTGCAGCGGGCTTGTGATGGTTAGCCTGTTGTTGCCAGGTGGTGGTAACAATCTCCTTGAGCTTGGTGAGGGATGGGACCTCAGACGTGGTGGCGGTGCCAGCAGTGGAGCCAGCGGGGATGGCGGCAATGGACTTCTGGTTCATGATTTGCAAGATGATGTTGGCGTACCTCAGCATCTTTGACAGAGCAATCATGCTCTGGACCTTGTCTGAGATGGGGTATCCCAGATCTTTGAGACACGCAAATTGTGCATTCAATTTGGTGAAGGAGGGAGCCAGGTGATTGCCATTGGGGATGACAGTATCCATCATGGTTTTGAATTCGTGGAAGGCATTGGCGACGCTGGGTTTGGAGTAAGCTGCCTCGATCTCATTCCAGAGGAGGCCAGCATAGTGTTGAGAGATAAACTTGGCTGCGATGTACAGCTCCATCTTGAGATGAATGGCCCCAAGAGCCTTGTCATTGTTGTCCTCCCATGCATGGATCTCTGTGGTGTGGTCTGTGGTGATATTCCCATTGGTGTTGATGACATGGTTGGGCTGGGTATGATGGAGGATGGTCCAGAGACCCTGGGACCAGAGGTAGGACTCCATGTCAGTCGCCCAACGTTTGTAGTTGGTGCCGTTGAGGCAGGAAAGGTCTTTAAGGGTGGAAGACATGGTTTTCTGCTGGATGAAAAGATGTCAGTACTGTCCTAAATCGATGAATAAATCAAAGAGAAAGGTGGTGAATGCGTCACACATTCCTGAACGTTTCAATCCAACAGAGTTTCCCCTTAGGATATGGGTGACATTTTAACACCTTGAGCATAAGTATTTGGAATACTTACACAGGCAGTCTGGCATAAAACACACAAGACATGTCTTACGTTCTGTCTAGCTCTGTGTAAAGACATGAAAGCAGACATGTCAGGTTCAGTGTGAAAATGCACAGAACTGACTAGAAAACTACTGTGCACTTAAGCACAAGTGGGGCTCATAACCTGTTGAACTAATGCATGTATTGGCTAGAGTTATGCAAAGTGTACTTATCTGCTGACTAAGCAAGGTAACAGTGAACATAGTGGTTGGGGATCAAAAAGTGATTAGAACTCAGCTCAGCTGAGTTTGTACTTAAGTACAGTGAATGTGTGAACAATTATATTAGTATGGTAAATACTACTCCTATCGTTCAACACATCTGTCCTACGTTCCCCTAGACACGGGATCAAAACTGTCTACCAGAGAATCCTATGCCAACAGAAGATTCTCACGATGAGCCTGGAATGGCCTAAAAACACATCACTCTCGTGGACCCATAGTCAGGATTATGGATAAAAACATAAGATCTGACCTCAACGGTCATTGGTAGCCCTCCAATGGCTTTATAATTTCTGGTAACAAAGGACTCACTTGCCCACCTCAAGCTGCCTACCGGTACCCCAATCCTGAAGGATCACCCCTTGGATGTTTCACATGAGCCCTTAATTGTGCTTAACATGTTGAAAACCTGAAACCTGAAACATCGCGTTTCACCCAGAAGCTTCAATGAAGTTTCAACTCTGCGCCCATATCAGAGATTGACTTCTTAATTGATGTACGGATCTTCCCAGATGGAAATCCCCACAGTTAAAAGGTTTGGACTTGTGCACACCCACCTTCCATTCCTACCACCATGATCACCACACTCGTCACCATGTGCACCCTCGCCCTTGCCATCATAGCACTCATTGTAGCATGGCACCACCAGACAGAGTCCTGGACAAACAACTCTGTGGATGAAGAAACTGTCCTTTCTTCCCCCTCCTCAACCACCAGCAACCTAGTCTTCGCTGATGTCTTGGACTGGCCAGATCCCACTCCCTGGATCCCCCCTACCCCATCTCTCAAGCCACTGTTCCTCCTGGCTCCACTCGCCAAGGATTCCCCCATCCTCTACCCCATCAACGAGCACTACCCATCCTCGCTTGCTCTCATCCAGGACCTGTTCCCCCTGGACCTAGATGACATCAATGATGTCACCTACCCCATAGTAGCTAATGACATATCTGAGATGGTACTTCAGATGTGAACTGGAGGTAATGTTATGGTTTTGTGACCAAGTGTCACCCATGACTTTCCCATGACCACATGCCCTGGCAACATCATGACTTTCCCCTCGACTCCTCATGGCTATGCCATTGTATTACCAGATCGTATTCAACAATCCCAACTCACGGCTACCATTTCCCCTTCGTAATGGACAATCCCCAGCCTTACACCTTGGTTGGGCTCTTGACTCTTGACTGGACATTCACCCATGGACAATGAGTTCCCTTTCATCACAAGGACTCCATGGCTATCACCTAGCAACTGGATATTCCCCCAGATGTTTACGTTTCCATGTAAACACAAGGCCTGGATCTTTCCAGGAGTTTCCCTGGATCTTCCCTGATCCTACTCTCCCCGATTGGCTGTGGCTCACTGCCTCATTGATCCTAGATCAACCGAGCATTGCCTCACTGATCCTTGATCACCCAATCAGTTGATCCTACTATACCCACTCTGGTTTCTTCCTAGATCACATGCTACACAACGCAACACATCTTGGACATGCTTATGCCTCCCCTATAGTTCTATTACTATATCAGATTAGACTGGCCCTAAACTAGTGTACTTGTATATAAGTTCAAGCTGAGCTTGAACTGCTCTCTAACCTGAATCTACTCATTCATACCCTTGGTTCTCTGCTCTCTAAGAGATCTTGGGAAGACTTCTCGTTCATATACTTGCTTCCACGCCATCTCTCTCATTGTCATTGTTGCCGACATTGACCTCAACTCATTCATCATCTTCAAGACCTCTTGAAGAGTAGCATCCTTGGTTGGAGTTCTAACGTTGCGGGTAAAACCATAACATCAGGCCAGCTCATTGGATGCTGAGAAAATGTGTTCACAACCTTCACCCTCTGTGTTGCCTGTACCTTCAATATATCTTGGATGCCAGTCCAGCTGGCACAAGGGGTTGTGCATGTGGCCATGGAAGGCACCAACCATGAATTGTAAATGGAGTGCTTGTACTCTTGGTCCAATGCTGCTGTTGCTCAGTGTTTTCACAAATGCACAGCCAATGTCATAGGTGCAGCCACCATTAGGACCATAAACTGAAATGAGGTGGTTGATGATTGCAAGTGGGTATTTGGCCCTGAACGCTGTCAGTATTGCTAGAAATTACATGGTGACTCAACACTTACAGCTCACTGCTCTTGATCATATCACAAGCTATGAGCACAGAGTGATGCCAGCACATTGTGAGAAAGATTCCAGATTCCTCAAACATGGCAAATCTCTTTTTCCGCACATCCAGTTGAGCATTTCACCAGTGATCAACACAGTTGAAGGGACTGGTGCTGTCAGATGCACTGGCATTCCAATCATCATAGGACATTTCAGTATCTGGACCACCAGGCAGTGTTTGGGTCTCCATGGTTAAATTAGTTAGACGTAACGAGGCAGGTAGATGAAATGAACCCATGTTGCTTTGACTTCATATTGAAATTTGTTGACTTCATTGTTACTCAACCAGTAGCTCAATCTTGCAGCATGGAGATCTTCTTGCAGGATCTTGCCATATACTGTTGTATTCCACCATTTCAGGCTGTTGTTTCCATCAATGGAAACCAGCCAGTCAAATGAAAGCTTTGGCTCATCCTCCAGACAGTAAAAGCAGGCTGGACACTCATTCTGAAGTCTCCATTCCTAACTGTCATGGTTCAGGACCTCATGAATACATTTGTCAACATGATGAGTAATTTCCAGGTACACATCATAAGTGTCTGACAGTTGGTTGAAAAGGTGCAGGCAATAGGGTATCTAATTTGGATTTAGTAAACCTTCTTCAAATTTGGACAGGCGACTTACATACATGATAAAGATGACACAACACTTTGCATAAAGCATGACTACTGAAACATGGACATGTGTGATGAGTTTGCCAAAACAGTGCAAGGGTCTGAATAGAAATGGCAACAGTTGGATAGACTGGCGAGCAGCCTAGATATCTGTGGGAAATAAGGTTTTTGTTTGGAAAGGTATGATGAGGACAAGTAACAAGTGTTGCCTTACATCTGGCTGAACAGAGGGCAAATAAGAACCAGATGCAAAGGCTCAGTTACATGAATGACTGACTGAAGATATTAACAAGCTCTATGTCACCAAGAGTGTCCAAGGGGTCAGCTGCTGCTCCTTGGATTGCTTTGTTAGGGACCTCATCTCAAAAGCCATCACCAGAATCACATGAATGATAGTTGAGGTAGGCATTGATGAGCCAGGGCATCTGCACTTCCCAATGACTGGTTTGCAGCCCAATGTGATCTCTATGATCACGAGTGTCTGCTGAATGCCTAAGGCTGCATTAACAAAGCACAAACAGAGCACAAAAAGCAACAAACCATCCAAAAGCATGTGTGGAAAGACCAGAGAACTCGTTGTATTCATCATTGGTCTCATAATCAGAGTCTGGGCTAGTGTACGGTATAGATTCATCATAGTGAATGTCCATGCCTTGGTTTTCAAACATCTGGTCCACAGTGTCCTGATCCTCACAAGGAAATGCTTGAATGTTTTGAGTTAATACACCAGTCTCAATGGCAGACTAAAAATACTTACCTTGAAGCTCTGCAATATGCTGATCACTGATGGTGCACAGGCAATCTGCTTGTCATCCTGCATGCAGCATCTGTTTGTACCAAGTGCCTCCTCTGAACCCATGAATAGCCACCAACTTGGAAAGCCCTCGGTACCTTTTTCAGCTGCAGTGAAGCATGTTCAGGGCAGCAGAGAATGAATGGCTTGAAAGGCAAGGCGGTCTGCTGGACAACAACATGGCAGACACAAGGCAGGTGAAAAATGGTGCAGAACAGGCAGGAGGCATTGAAGCAATGGGGAAGGTATCTGGGGATGTTCCCGATACCAAGCATGGTGTTGAGACAGCAGTGGACATGGCAGTGGATGACAATGATGATGGAGGACAAAAGTTGAAGGAAAAAAGTGGTGTGAGGCAGCATTGAGAATGCTATAGAATGAGTGAGTGGTATTGAGCAAAGAGTGGGGGGTCAGAGATGTTGCCAACAGTGAGCACAATGCTGGGGCAGTGGCCAATGATGACAACAACAATAAGGGAGCAGAGGAAGGGGTGTGGGAAGGTACATCAGCAAACCAGCCCTTTCCGATAGCCAAGGC